>JAEANM010009750.1:0-16186 GCA_017656035.1 Myanophis thanlyinensis
TCTCTGGAGATGAGCTGAAAGGCAAAAAGGGAACTGAATTGTTCCCTCCCATATTTGGGTAACCAAGTACCTCCACACACCCACACAAAAAGAAACATATATATATTCCTAGGAAAATAAAAGTATGTATTCCTACCCCCTCTCCCCCCCCCTCCCCCCCCCCCCCGGATAAAAGTCAATCCACAATTACAGTATTTTGGAATTTCAGATTTTATAGTTTAATTACTGGTACTTCTTTCCACTGCATTTAGTTCTCCGGTTATTTTATGGTGTAATACTGATATTTGGAGCCTGACATTTTTGCTGCCAGTTGCTTTATGGATTAATACAATTTTAATTGGGTGATGGGTTGCTGCTTAATGTGTGTATAGACAAATGTTTATGTAGGAAGCAGCTAGATTAAAATGGAGGCAATAAAAATAAAATATCTATACCAGACATTTATTCATTATGATGGTAGGCCAAGCAAGATCAAGGAGCCGATGCATAATATTCGAACTACAAAGCTTAAAGGGACTGCAGAAAATGTCTACAGTCAAATGCTAAAAGGTTTCCTCATTGTGCTTATCAAAATTGGTTCCCAGCTATGTATTTTATTATGAAAACATAATGAAGCTACTTTTATTTCTCCTTTACTTCCTCTTTTATCACTTCAGGTGTTGAGGGAGTTCTGGTTCTTGTACTTCTGGTGGCCTCAATCATTGTTATTTGATGCATTTACACTGTGTCTTTAATGTTGCCTCTCCATCTTCTTCTGGGTCTGCCTCATCTTCTTTGGTCTTCTCCTGTATATGTCTTGTATGGCACAGAACCCCAAGACATCCAGGTGACCTTTCAGGTGAGCCAACCACTTAACTTGCTGTCTCTGTAAGTAATTCAAGATCCGTTCTATTCCAATTCTTTTTTTTTTATGATATCGTTTTTTTATTTCATCCCTTCTGGTTACCCCGGCAGTTTTCCTCAAACATCTCATTTCCATATTAACTTTCGCTTATGCCTTATTGTCCATGTTTGGCACTGGTAACATAGGGTGAAGAAGAATATGTTTTCTATGAGATGCTTCTTTGTGCTGAATGGCATTGCTTTGTGTCATAATGGAGCAACAGCACAAATTTAGTGAGTTAGTATCTTCCATGTTATCTGGAAGATAAGTGAGATATTTATTGACACATAGTTCTCACCAGAACTGTCTTCAAATGGTTGCTTCCTGAAGCTACGGCCAAGCAGGGTGCCCAAACTCACCCTTCTGGTTCCAAATCCAGACAACATCAGTGGCAGCTGAATCTTGTTTCAAGAATAGAGTCCTTTCCTTTCCTGAAGGAATGTAGGCTAGCCTGGAGATGCACATGTTACATGGAACATGATGTGCCTCTCCTTGCCTTTTCTCAATTTCTCCCATCCACATTTATGGCATCTACCTCTTCTGGCATGGTGTTTATTCTTCCCAATGGTAGAATTACCCTAAATTTTTATTAAGTTCAGATGATCTTCTTTCCAAATTAGTGTCCACATCATTGCCACATCGATCTCTAGGTAGAATAATCTCATATATGTTTACTCCAACACTATATTCCATACATTTAATTGACAGATTACATGATATCAAGGCAATGTCAATTCTTAATAAGGAAACAGATGATCTTTCTCCTGAATGAATGTCTCCAATCTAACCCTCCAGGTCTCTCCTAACAAAGCACTTCCCTGCTGATATCAAGTCAATCCATTTTGTTGCTGGTTGTCCTTATCTCTTTTCTCACAGTATGGACTTCTTAAAGAACCTGGGTTTTCACGTAATGTATCCTAGGCATCTAACTTTAGATCCAGCTTTTGAATTTCTTGATTTTAACTATTTTAACTTGATTACATCTATTTGGTGTCTAGGAATGCCCAGCTTCAATCTCATTCATTTTGGGGATTGTATTCCTAAAAAGCACTAAAACCTATACTTGTTCTGTGCCTTATTGAATCTGGGAACTTTTTTTAAATTCCTCATTCCACAGATGTCAAACACCACACACGATTTACAAAAATTACATATATTAATTCCACAAGCCACCCACATGCCTAATGGCTGTTTACTGTTGCTAAAAATACCCAGCTAATCAATATAAAAGTTGTCAAGGAGAAACAGTAAGCAAACCAAACACATTTGGGGACCGGGGAGCCAAGAACCGATGTCAAAATTAAAATACATGGTAATAATTTGTCCCTAATAAGCAGAAAGCATATGAATATGCCTTGTGAAATGAACAAAAGAATCACTAAACAAAGGTCAACTGATATTCACCCATTCACAAAAAAAAAAAGAAACTAAAACAGGACAATCTGAAATCTTTCTCCAGTGGAATTAAGCAGAACATAAACATATAGAGGACACTAAACAGTTCATAGAACTTCCTCATCCAATTTTTCTTTCCATGCCTAAGATGGTTATCTTTCTGGAACAATATTTTCCTCTGCATTTTCATTAAGGATACAGAGAAAATCCTCTGTAGAAAAATTGCTAAATAGGCACAAAAGCAGCTGCTAAACGTACCTAGTGGAAAATGTATTCTTCATCAAAGCATAATCTGCTTATGCAAAAAAACCAGGGGAGGGGACATAATGCATTGTAATTGAGAAGTAATCTTTGCTTGCAATTCATTGGGGGGCTATCACGTAGGGAATAGAAATAACAAATTATTTAGGGTACTGTTTACATTAGTTGTTGCTTGAATCTTCATAGATTGAAAATTTGAACTTGAAGAGTTTTTAAATTGTGAGCTAGCCCACATACAAACCTAGCAAATCCATGGCTTATTCAACAAGCTATAATCCAACAAACCAAGGTTTGTTATTTGTTTGTTTGTTCCATTTATAGAATTTCTATAGCCACCTATCTCAAGAAAGTGACTCGGCACAGTGAACAATCATAACACCAGTTAAAACAGTTACAATATAGTACAAAATTAAATATATATGGCAGTCAAGAAAAACAATGTTATCATTGATGAAAACATAGCCAGGAAGTTATATCCTTAGGGACCCAGGCCTGGACACAAAGCCAAATCATCAAAGCTTTACGAAAAGCCAACAAGATCAGGGTCATTCTCAACTCCAGAGGGCTACAGAAAGGAAGGCACAACTCCTACTCCCTGCCCATCAACATACATTGGCTGATGGGACTAGTAACATGCCCAGCTTGCCAGACTGAATGAAAACTGGAAGAAGACAGTCCCTTAGGTAACCCACTCTGAAACTGCAAAGGGTTTCAAAGGTATCAATCATCAGCTTAAATTGCACCCAGAACCAGGCAGGCAACCAATGCAACTCACACAGTATTGGTGTTACGTGTGTTGAACATCCAACCCATTTACTACCTACCCATGCAGTTATACTTTGCACCAGCTTAAGTTTTCAAATGCTTTTCAAGGGCAGCCCCATGTAGAGCATGTTTGCAGTAGTCCAAACAAGAGGTCTAGAGCATCTCTAAACCAGAAGTCTAGAATAATAAGAGCATGAAGGATGGAACCAGTTTTTCTTACTGCATTAAGCTCTAACTCTGGGCAATCAGAAGACAGTAATGAGAACAAATAATGGTTACAGTGATGAAAGAATGCAAATATACAAAAACAGAAAGCCATTTTGAAGAAGGCTAAACAAGATTCTTCCTTCAAGCTGTAAACCACGTTTTTTTTCTTTTTGAAAAACAATTCCCTCTTCCCCATTTTATGCCAATAGTTTTCAAACCCAATGACTTATTTTATTGTTTTATTTAAAAATCTTGACTGTAATAAGCAAGCAAAGTCTACCATGAGAAGTTCTCTATCTTTATTTTATTTTCACAGGGTCATTTTGTTCTGAATATATGTCACTGAAAACTGGTTATTGATTTTTAAAAGGCCATTCTGATCATCTAACAGAAGTCTATTGAATTTTGCCCCAGCACTATTGCATCATGCCAATAAATTTCCAGGCCTTGATTAAGAATAAGACAGCTAAAAAACACACTGTTCTGCTAGCTTCTGTTTATCTTTCTAGTTTATTTTTGCAGCATTTTGTTTTTGTAAACTTCCCATTTATCTTCTCCAGCACAAAGAAAGCAGAGCATAAAAAAACAAAAGTATTGTATCAAAAATACTGATCTGAGTCAGGGCATATATTTGAGTGCCTCTTGTTCAAATCTACCTTTTGAGAATAAAGATTCACACTAACTGAAGTTGTGCAAAATCATCACAAGCATTTCATTGGTTGTGTTCCATATGCCGTATTGTAATTTCCACCATGATTTATTTCTTTGTGGGTGGGCTCACACATTGTGCTAAGTTATAAGTCTCTGCCTACAAACCAGAACAATTTATACAATATGCTATGCCAAGCTGAACGTTTTGGATCAACATTAGATGTGAGTCCTTGTGGGTTTTTTTCCACAATGGTGTGATTGATCATATCTCTTTTTAAATTATACTGATATGTCTAAACTTAGATCTGTCTGAATGCACAAGTTGATATCTTTGTATATTATAGTTTTGGTGGTTCATGTTTGATTATGAGGTAATGTGTAAGTAAGTGCCAGCTATCCTGTAATTCTACATTAATATTAACATTCTTCTCTACAAAGAGAACTGATTTACACAAACTGAAGGCTTTGTGATATAAAACTATTCTATAATAGAGTTATAGTTTACAGCACAAATGATTGTAACAGTTATTCTGTGTATATTTCACTGTATTTGTAAAGGCTTTACATAGCTATTCTTACAGAACTGATGTGAGGAGGTCTGTAGCTATATGATCTCAATTGTATATCAGTGTCCCTCTAGGTATAGCAAGCTAAAAACTACCCAATGAATTTATCATTAATACCAGAATGTAGGATCTGGGATCCAGAAGAGTGATCTGGCCAGCCACTAAATGACAGCAAAGTGTTAGCATTTTATGTATCCCATTGCTCTCCTCTAGTGGTGGTCAGGGTTCTGCAGCCACAATCTACTGATACAAAAATGCCCACAGCTATTCACACCTAGAATCAACAATACATCATGCTAACTGGTTTTTACATATATTTTTCTAAAGCAATAACAGAGGCATACTAATTCCCACATTTAGGTACTCCTCATTTAACAACCACTGGTAACAATTCCATGTTACGATGGCAATGAATGAGGGGATTTATAACCGTTCCACGTAGTTGGAAAATCCCTGCAATCCAGGCCCTTAGCGACCAGTTCACAATTACAATGGTTGCAGAATCCTATAATCACACAATCACCATTTGGGGCTCTCACTACCCATTCCTACAAGTAACTCATGGGAAGCCAGTCTACCATTAGATGAGATCTATCTGTGCAGTCACTGACCCAGAGCGATCCTCAGTGGTTTCCATGTGAGAAAAAGTCCAATTGATAATATCCTCTTTTTCCAAAATACACTAATAAACAACTTGTATTCTGAACAACTGAAACGATAGCCATCTGTATCTGTAGGCAATTGCAATTCAACCCTCTTCAAAATGGACAACAAATAGAACTGAATTTAGTATATCAAATTCTCCTTCACTAAAGGAACTTTACCTCATTCTAGAGCAGGGGTGTCAAACTCAAGGCCCGTGGGCTGGATCCAGCACATGGGATGCTTAGATCTGGCCCACAGGGCCACTCTGGAAACAGCAAAGATTGGCCCAGAGCAAAAATGGAGCTCCACAGCCATCACAGGCACCACAACACGACATCAAGCTGGCCGCGCCCACCCAGCCCCAAGGTCAAACTCAACCCTGATGCGTCTCTCAATGAAATCGAGTTTGACACCTCTGTTCTGGAGACTCCAATGGTTAAGCATGCATACATACTCACCTTCCAGGATAAGAAACATTTGTAGAGCACAAAGAGTAACAAATAGAAAGATTAAGGAATTAAAAATTAAGAAAAAGAAAGAGGGCTAAAACTAATCACCACTATAGTCTCCATATTGTTCCATGCTTGGAAACCAACCTTGTATCCTCCATATCAACAAACAACTTCATACATCATCTTTCATGCTATAAACTTCACAATCCATTATTTTATTCAAGAACTCAGCTTCATAAAATGACAATCTTCTTAGTCTTCCTCTTGACAGATTTATTCTTTTTTCACATATTTACATTACAACTTGATTTTCACTTGCTGTATGATCAAACCACCTTAGCACACTTCTTTCACACCAGTCAGTTTCTATATTCAGACCACATTCATTCGGCATCGATTCGTTTTTAAGGCTATCCTTATTTTATCACATATTTAAGTACCTCATTCATTTTGCAGACAACTCACTTTTAGGTTCTTCATTATGTATCCGACTCTCACTTGCATAAAAAAAAAATGTAGAGAAGTGGGCTGTTGTACAAAGATGTCATTTTTGCTCCTTTCAACAAACATAGATCCTTCACAAGTCATGACATACTTCCCATATAGTAATATCCTGTGGCATCATACAATCTGCTTAACATTCACTGCAAATCATTCCATTTTTTAGCCAACAACATGCAATCATCTAAGTGCATTTAAGGATCTCCAATCAACATACTTCTAGTGACATCACATACATTCCTTATATGTTTATTCATAAATACCTTAAACAGCCAAAGAAAGACCCAATAGATAATCTCATCATACTTACTGCTTGGTGCTGAACAATTTGCTAAATATACTGTGTATTCTCACACACAATTGACTTCTATGGTATGTTGCTTTTATTATATTCAGGAACCAACCTTTAACTCTACAGTTAACAATAACATCATAATCAAGCAAACCAACAAAGGAGGGATAGTTGTCATCATGAATAAAGAGGATTAAGTCAAGGAAGTTGAGAAGGAAGTCTCCTCATTCTAACAGCTTCTGTCCTCAGATCCCACATCAACACATCAGAAAGAACTACAGAAAACGATTAAATATTTTCTTAAGGATGTACAAGATCATTTCTACACGGAAACATGGTATCTTCAAACTATGTTCCAAAATAAACAACTCAGGCATTCCTGGGCTATCCCACTGTCTCAAGCATTGGAAGAATCACAACCATAATATCACGTTTCATGGACTCCATACTCAGATCTTATGCTAACAGCACTCGCAGCTCAATGACATACCACAAAGTTCCTAAGAAACAACTCAGTAAGCAAATTTCCTTAAAAAACAACATGGGTATTTAGGCATTCTATACCAACATCCCCCACAAACCTGGATCTTGTTATGCCCAAGCAATAAATCAACACATGAAGAGTTCAAGTTGAATACTTTATTGCCATTCAACCTATAATAAAGAAATCTACCCCAAAGTGCTTGCCTTCCCTTGGGTAAGATAAGGTTCCATAGAGCTTGAGGGAGAAGGAAGGATCAGTCCTAGATCTTTTGCAGCTGGATAATTCAAGGCTTACTCCTTTCCTGATTCCTTCTTCCTGCTTAACTGGGCATTTCCTAACAGATCTAAAGCCATCAAGAACATTGTCACTGATGCTAAACAGCATGTCTTGAGTAACTTATTAAGTAACTCTATTTCATTTTTGGCAATAAATGTACCTACAGATCAATAGCACATCCATGGCGTACACACACACATCTCTTCAATATGCCAACATCTTGATGGTGGATTTTGAGCAACATTATCTTAGTTCTTACCCCCTGAATTTCTTTACTTGAGATTGTGAGGACATTTTCATCATCTGAGCTCATGGAAACAAATCCTTTATCAAATTCTATCATGACTTTAGCAACTTCCACCCCTTCCATCAATCTCAGCCTAGATCTGTTACAGAAAAAGTCCACCCCCTTTATTAAAGTACATAAACATCTGTTATACAGGAAATCTACTTATCATCACACATATCTTTAAACTTTGGTCCAGGACATGCCCTCAAATATATCACATATACCAAGCTCTCTGCAACAACAGCATTGGTTTGACCCACTGATGGAATTAAATCATGTATTCAGGAGACTGAACTACCAACCCAATAAGATTAATGGACAAATCAACAAGGCCAAATCAATTCCCAGACTAGAACATTACTGTTTATTTAAGTCTATCCTTTTTTCAATAATCTCATTTATTATATCCCACCACCATCTATATAGAAGATCAAGGCACCATGTTTCTTGCATTGCATATTTCTTCTTAAACTACATCATTGGTTCCTTCATTCATTGTACTCAACTAAAGTGCAATTATCATAAACTTGTGAATTTCAACTTTTATAACAACCATGACAAATAACATCAATATTTACTGACCTACTGACTTCAGTTCCTTTTATCCATAAATCTAAACCTTCAGTTCTCTGCATGTATTTATCAACTCCACAAGATCAGTCTTATCTTCATTCACACCAATTCATCTTTCTTCTTTATCTTGGTTTCCTACATACAGTACATAATGCATCTACCTTTCTTTTGTTTCATTTCTTAATTCATGCTCTTTCTCATTGATCTTTTTCAAATTACAAATCACAATACTTTGTATCCTCGATTAGCTCATAGATTACTACCATACCCATCATGCCTTTGCGCTAACATTATTTCAGCCAGTGTCTAGGTTCATACGCAATGTAGGGTTCGGGGCATAAATCAATAGAACAATGTGCAGCAAACTGTGTTTAAATGGCAAACCCAACAAAAGTCAAACCCAACAAAACCAAACAATGTCATGGCAATGGGTGAACCATGGATAATTCTGAACTAAATACATATCTAATAAGACATTATCCCAACTTGTTTTCTGTAAAGCAACAACTGGGCAAGACACAGAACACATTTAGACAACGATTGCCGTCTTATAGACCTTTCCACCAAACACACAAGGTTGCACATAGGAAACTGAAAGCAAGAATAACAGTATCTTCATCAGAAAACAAGGCTGCAAATCTACATTGGTATTGGCATACACATTCCCATAATGGCCTCTAAGTAGATAGCTTCAAATAAATTCTCATCATGCTTTAAAATCCTGGCATGAAGATAGTTCAAAGGCATAGAGGGCATCTGAGAAAGTGGCCCTCTTCTAAGTAAAGGGTTACTAGAAGTAGGTCCTGAATTCATGAAGAAGGATTCAATCTATAATTGGGAATTGTCTAACAGCCCACAGCTGGTGCCTGGATATGTTTCCAGGATTTGGTTTAATGAGCCTACAGTTTCTAGCAGCTAATGCTAGAGCAATATTTGTATATTGGTCTACATTTTGGCTTTTGATCTTGGATTAAAGCTGGATATCTTTAATTTTTGGACACTGTAGAATTATCAAGTCTGGGCTACAAAAATTCATAAGACCACTGTAATAGCAGCAAAGGGATTTGGGAAACCAATATTTGCTTCCATCCAGCATCGTACAGATTTTTCCAGACAAGAACTAAGATTCCTACTGTAAATTCCTTGCTTCTGGCTTGAACTCTGTAATGAAGAACTGCTTTACCTTTGGGAAGAGGTCTGACCCATTTAAAATGAATTGTCAGGGCTGGTTGCCCCACAAGATTCTGCTCTTTCTAATGAACAGATTGCTTATTTGTCTTCCTGGCTTATAAAAGACAGCAGGCCTTCCACCTCCTACCATGGCGCGTAAGTGAATACATGCATGGGACATTTTTACCTGGTTGTTTCTTATTGCTCAGGGGGTGGGAAAGATTGCTTTCGGAGACCTGAGAGAGCTGTAGCCATTCAGGAATAGACTGTATTAGCTAAGCTAAATTTAAGATTCTTGCCTGGTAAAAGGCAGTTTCTTGGGTTCCTTCTGTTCTCCAAGTCTTGTTCAAGATACAAACGGCTTCTGAGCTTTCTTGCCTATGGGAACCCCAAATCCTAGGAATGTTTCTTAGATCACTGATCATGCCTTCAAGCACTGAGTTTCAGCAGGTCCCTGAACCATTTGCACTGCTATCTATTTATTATAAGTGCCTCGTACTGTTTATGATAAATGAAGCCATTTCTGGCAGTTGAAGGCCTTCCTGCACAGTGAGATTGGAGGAAAGGGACCATAAAAAACAACAACCAGTGACTCAAACCTTCTTTATACCTAAATGGAGCATGGCAGAGAAAAATGGAGCTTTTGCCAGGGAACACCCACTTTTTATTAACCATGGCGTTATTAAGATGTTCAATTATCAGCATCCTCAGACTTACTGGTTTTGCAGAAGTTCTGTTCCACAAGGCTCAGGAGAATCCTTATCGATTCAAGGCATCAGACGCCAAGCCCTAGTTAATCCTTGGGGAAGCTAGTACGGAAAGTGTGTATGGGAAAACACTTACTTGTGACCCCAAAGCAAGAAGCAATGCATCTGTTGAAATCAAGAGCATCATAATAATAAGAAAATCCACTTTGGCTTTTTCTCCTCCAATATAGAAAAAGGGTTTGACCTAATACAGAAATGAAGAATGAAGTGTGGATTTTTTTTAGGTACAATAAAAACCCAGCCTACCAGCTTCTTTCAGTGTGAAATGGGTCAAAATCTTATATACTTCACATATATTGTCTCAGTAGTGATGACAAAAGATGGTTCTTTAAAGAACCATTATTTTAATAATCTGGATCCTTTTCAAATTGTTTTGTTCCTAGCTGAGCTAGAAATGCCACTGGATGATTTTTGATTTTGGTCCTAGGTAGTGTTACCGTTCCTGCCCTATCACTTTGGAGAGCAATAGGTAGAGTTGGTTCTGGGGTTGGTGGGAGGGACAAAAGTATAATTTCCTGTTGGGGAAGTAGAATTCTCCTCATTCACGTTGCTGAATCTCTCCATTTTTAATCTCAAATCACAGGAGGAACACAGATTTTGCTTTATGGTTAAGATGGAATTTTGCCTACCTCCAAAATAGATCATATGTTCCCAGCAGATGTTTTGGATCACAATTATCACATCTGCTTACCGGCAGAGTGGAAATCCAAAATAACTGGATGGCATAATTTTCATTCTACTTGATTGACAAATATTTCTCTGGGACTTCAGACAAAAATCCTTCCTACCATCACATGGTGGTATCAGGGACTGAACCAAGACCTTCCACATGCAAAACAGATCATCCACCTGCCAATAAGCTACCACTTGTACTACATATCTCTTAATATGATTCTCACTGTTTCTGATGTGCTGTCCTCTGAGTCTTAGCAGCTGGTCCAAGTTATGTATGAATATTTTGCCCACACATGATTTTGAGAGTTCTTGGCTATGTTGACAAAATCCAGCTGCCCTAATCATCTCTCTATCCCATAGTAGATTAGGCGATCAGGAAGGCCCAAGAGACTCCATTTCCTGAGAGTCTTACAGAAAAACCAGGTGGCACAGTGGCTGATAACTTCCTTCTACCAGTCAACAATAGAAACATCCTCACATATTGTGTCACAGTATGGTACGCCGGACTAACCACCGCGGACAAGAAGGCACTACAGAGGTTAATGAGCACAGTACAAAAAATCATGGGTTGTCCCATAACCCCACTGAAGGAAATCACCATGTCCCACTATCTCAACAGAGTGAGAAAAATCCTCAGGGATGACTCTCACCCAGGACAGCACTTCTTTATACTTCTACCATCGGGCAAGAGATACAGAAACATAGCCAGCTGGACAAATAGGCTGAAAAACAGCTTCCATCCATGGGCCATCTGATGTCTAAATGCCATATAACACCACAACTAGACTTAATACAACAGACTCACAGTGCCAGTGCAATGTGCAATATGTACATACGGTGGAATGTGGTGTGTGTGTGTGTGTGTTAGGGGTTCCTGGGGTTAGGGATTTGTTTATAAGTCTGGAGATGTATTCTGTACTTGAATGTATTAAGTGTTTCTGTGCTTTGTGTGATTGTACCAATGGAGGCTCATTCAATTTCGCTGCACGCATGTTATGCATTGACAATAAAGGATAGAATTGAATTGAATTGAGATTACATAAATAAAAGGTGAAGAACTGCTGATTTAATACCCTGTTTTATTTAAAAAGTTCCTGATTTCCAGGATTTCAGATGACTCTTGGCTCTGCCCATCTCCAGATCATTTCTACACTTCTTCAGTTCTTGCTGCAAGGAAAACTGAGATATATTAACCAAAAGTGGTATGCAAATATGAAGCTTAAAAACTGTTGTAGTGAAGATTAGTTTGCATTATAAAGCTGTCTGGTGATTATATTTCTCTTCCAACCACTCAGCACCATTCTATATTTCTACACTTTTTCTTCCCTGTCAAATCACTACAAAAAAAATTAACCAGTCAGTCAAATTCTTCTCCAAATTCTAACTCATGATACCTGTAATTTTCTCTAACATCAGCTGAACTTCAGCTGAACAAATGGTTCATTTGTTTTCCAGTGAACACAATTACAAACGTTAAGAATAGAGAGTTAATCTGGTGTAGCTCCAATATTCAAGTCCACTCAAAGACAGGGAAACTAATGGGTGAAGTTGGAACAACCATTATCTCCCAACTTAATCTATCCCTTGGGTTTTTTGTTGGGTGGAAAAAAAAACATTAAAGGAAGAATGCTGCTGGGAATTCTCTAAATTGTCTTTAACTAGATTCCTCTATTGTTGTCTGGGGATGTGTGTACCTGAGGATGCAAACTGGGTCATCAGATGAAGGGCATATCCTGCTGAAAACTTCAAGACAGCATTATCTGCTATTATACCTAAGGGGATATTCATGTATTTCATTTGCTAAGTTTTTTTCTATAGGTATTGAAAACTCTTGTACTTCAATGTATGTGGTTTTCGAAGCAGATACATTGCAAAGGCAAGATTTGCCATAGGTCCCTGAACAGTATTTGTTTCTTTCCAGTTCTCAGCTTTTCTTAATCTAAGGAACAAACATGAAGCTTGGAATATTTGTCTTATTTAAATGAGATGCATTTTCCCAGAGGGGATACTTAAAAGAATCAGGGGGGATGTGCTTCTTCACAAGTCAAGCGCATTTGCATCTACAAGAAGCACTGGTGATCATCTTTTTAATAGAGATTATACTAGCAATGTCTATTAATCATACTGGCTAGATATAGCCAGTTTCAGATTTGAATTCCACTCGTGAAAAATGGAAATTGGTGGTGCTAAGGGCACCCATGTTCTGCTTGGGGACTTCCCACTGACATCTGCTAGTGACCAGATGCTGAATTAGATACAATTTAATTTGATCCACTACAACTCTTCTTACCTTCTTAATTCAACTTGGTTTTTAGCAGCCAGATGCATTGCCTGCTTAATCTCTATAGAGATTTTCAAGTCCTAACATTTATGTTTAAAATCCACACTTCCAGAGGAATGCCAGAGACTCTTTTTTCCTGGATTGGGTATATAAAGAATGGTATCATTCAACACAGTTGGCAGACTCTTTTCAAGATGGTAAGCGTTGGGAAAAAGAAATCCATTGAGAAACAGAACAACAACAAGGCTCTGATAGTTCCAAACACATGGCCCAAATCCAGTGAAGGCTATGCAGAAGGATCAAAATTCAATGGGAAGAGACATGCTTTGCATGGAGATGTCCTCTCAATTCTTGGTCTCAGTACTTAAAATGATCTAGAGCAGGGGTGTCAAACTCAAGGCCCAGGGTACTTAAGATCTGGCTGGCGGGTCCACTCTAGAAACAGTAAAGGACCAGCCTGCAGTGCCTCTGCCAGTGAAAAAAGAGCTTGGGAGGGCCACGTGTGGCTCTCCCAGACATGATGGCCTCCTGAGGCCCTCTGCCAGTGAAAATGGAACCAAGCTCCATTTTCATTGGCAGAGGGCAGCAGGAGGCCATCGAGGCTGAAAATGGAGCTCAGGAGCTTGTTTTCACTAGCAGAGCACTTGGGCCACCAGACACCCCCAACACAAGTGATGACAAGCTGGCCATGCCAACCCTGGCCACACCATCCTGGTCCCTGAGGTCAAACACAACACTGATACGGCCTTCAATGAAATCGAGTTTGACATCCCTGTCAAATCTAGAGAATCAATGATCTCCCCCTGAAGTTGATTCTGGAACATCCCCAGCTTAAAATACCTGAAAACGGAATTAATTAACACTGATTCACTAATATACAAGTAGTCCTCGACTTATGATCACAGTTGTGCCCCAAATTTGTTGTTAATGAGACATTTGTTAAGCGACCTATTTTACAACCTTTCTTGCCACATTTCTTAAGTGAATCACTGCAGTTGTTAAATTAGTCACATGGTTCTTAAGTGAATCCAGCTTCTCCATTGACTTTACTTGTAAGAAGGTCGCAAAAGGAAATCACATGACCCTGGGACACTGCAATCATCATAAATATGAGTCAGTTGCCAATTTTGATCACGAATTTTGATCACGTGACCATGGCGATGCCGCCATGGTCATAAGTTTGAAAACTGGTCGTAAGTCACTTTTTTCAGTGCCGTTGTAACTTTGAGCGGTCACTGAACGAACTGTTGTAAATCAAGGACTACATGTATGGACACTCTCTTCTTCCTCAACCCCAAGTCACTATACAGTTGGGCCAAATTCTATGTGTATGTCACTTGCTTGGTGCCTGCAAAAAATGGAATAAAAAAAATCTTTAAAAAATCAAGTAATGTATTTCACATGTGAATGGAGTGCCATGGAGGCTTAAGTTTTCCCATTTCTTTCTATGACCTTAAAAAAGAGAGTTTTCAGCAGCACTGAATTACCTTTTTACAGGACAGAACAGAACTTATTTTCTGAGGCTATATATAAACATATAAAAGCATTTGAGATCCAACCCTTAATGATGGCCAACAGTATACCTACTGGGTAAGTTACCAAGAAATATTATTTCATAGGTGTTTTATTTATAATGCCCATATGAATTATCATTACATACACAGATATAGTTCAATAGAATATATTTATTCACACACACACATTATAAGGAATTGTGTGCCACTCTTTTATTGCATATGTATTGCCCAGACCAGCCTTCAGTACAAAATTCAAAAATCTTTAAAAGGCAAAATGAAAAGGTAAAGCTGCAGTGCTTAATAGCAGTTTTAAAAAGGATTTCAACAAGGTTCTCATTAAAGTCACAAAGCAGGCAAAGGTGAGTGATAGCATCTTCTGAAATGTGCAGTGCTTAGTGAAGCTAAAACAGATGATCTTTACCCTTCAGCAGAACAATCCAAGAGACACTACAAAAACCATGGCTAGAGGAATCCCCTGGACACAGCTGAACCTCTCTTGGGTGCTGCTGCACTACCCATCCCCAATCTGTAGCTAAAGGTACTGATGGTCCCTGTGAAGAATACAGAAGATGGAGAAAGTATGCAAAGTACAAACTCAAACCAGATTATTTTCCCCTCAGAACAGCAACAGACTCTATGGGGCACAGGGGATAAACACTGTCAGGTCTACCAGTCATTTTTACCACAATTCAGATACTGGAAGCAGGGGGTAGGAAAGCTGCCATTTTCTTCTTGGCTCTGTTCTCACCACAATGTCAACCAAATGGTAGCCTTCACGGCCTTATAAAAAGTTTGGGTAAAAGATGTACGCAAACGAAAACCAACTTCCTCAGTTTTTCCCAGTTTGGAAACCATCAGGCCTGTGAGAGTCAGTTTTAGTCTATTGGGAATCATAGAGGTTGTATTCCACCATATCCAGAGAAGACTACTACATAAGGGAAAGTCCGAATGACAGCATCAGCATCAAACATGGGAAGGAACGACAGGTTCAAACCCCATTCTGTCAGCCATAAAGCTCACTTATCAGCCATCAAAACTCATTCTGCCTAAACCTAAACCAGTGTTTGTCAAATTTGGCAATGGAGGTATGAACTTCAACTCCCAAAATTCCGTAGCCATGCAGGGAAATTCTGGAGTTAAAAGTCCCCACAGTTTAAAAGTTGTGAAGTTTGAAAAACACTTGTCTAATCCTTCATATCTGCCAAGGTTGTCTTGAGAAAGTCCCACGTATATGAAAAAGTCCCTATGCTGTTGGATAAAGGGCAGGGTGAAAACGACTTACAATGACCTTCATTACAGGAAAAAGAAAACACTACCTCCAGTATGGAAAAAGTCCATTTAAAAGTAGCCTTAACAGATCTACTGGTTCATTTGTAAATGACTTTTCAAGAATAGAATCCATACAATGTGTTCAGCAGAGGGCGCTCTAGGGAGTTATTTAAAGAGAAACCTTTTTTTCCCCTTTTTTATTTTTTTAAGCATGCCAGGCTGATCTAATCGCTGCAGATATGTTTTTCTTTCTTTCTTTCTTTCTTT
>JAEANM010009751.1:0-14245 GCA_017656035.1 Myanophis thanlyinensis
GGTAATTATGGGAGCTCCTCGGAGCTCCCATGTTACACCTTTCCTGCACGAGCTGCATTGGCTTCCTGTGGCCTTCCAGGTGCGATTCAAGGTGTTGGTATTCACCTTTAAAGCGCTCCATGGCTTGGGACCGGGGTATCTACGGGACCGCCTGTTGCCACCATCAGTCTCCAACTGACCTATGCGTTCCCACAGGGCAGGCCTCCTTGGAATACCGCCATCAGGTCGATGCCACCTGGCGGCCCCAAGGGCTCAGGCCTTCTCTGTGGCTACGCCCTCCCTCTGGAATGAACTCCCCCCTGAGATTTGGACCATTGCTGACCTGAGAGTTTTCCGATGTGCATTAAAGACCCATTTTTTCCAACTAACCGGCCTGGCCTGATACCTTAGGGTATTTTAATTTGGATAAAATTTTTAATTAATTTAATTTTAATAGAAGTTTTTTTAAAAAACCAGCAAATTTAATGATTTTATATTGGTTTTTAAATTTTGCTATGTATTTCATCTTTTTATCTGCTGTGAACCGCCCTGAGTCCTCAGGGAGATGGGGCGGTATATAAATATGAATAATAAAAATAATAAAAAAAATAAACTTGCAAGTAAACTGGTTCCCAATCATGCATAGTTTTAAAGGTGAAGTACGGCCGTCCTTCTTGAATTGCACCCCGAAGTGCACAGGCAGCTAATGCAGCTTGCAGTGATGATACAGGTACTTTCAACTTATAATAGTTCATTTAATGACCATTCAAAGTTACATCAGCACTGGAATAAAATGACCTATTACTTTTTTTCCACGCTTAACAACTGTTGCAGCGATCTGAGCAATGGGATCATGACCTTTGGCAACTTTCTGACAAGCAAAGTCAATCGGGAAGCCAGATTCACTTAATAACCATGTTACAAACTTAACGATGGCAGTGATTCATTTAGCAACTGTGGCAAGAAACATTGTAAAATGAGGCCAATTCATTTAGCAACTGTTTTGCCTTGAAACAGAAATTTGGGGATAAATTGTGGTCTTTAGTCAAGGACTACCGCTACATGTTTACACTTTAATGCCTATTTTCACTTGTCTACATGTAATCTCAAATTCTAGGCACTGCCTTACAATAATCTTCAGCCACAGAACATGCACATAACCATGGGTCTGGGTCCTTTTTTGTTTTACTTATTTGATATTAATTGATTCTGAAAAAAGAAAAAAAAGTCCTAAACAAAACACCTTTCTCTCTTCTGCAATCGTGCTGAGATGACTAGTAACTATGAAAAGGACTGCAGATTTTATCTGACATCTGAATAATGTCTGAACTAAACACATGAGAGTTCCTATTTGAAAAAGCTACTTTCATTGAAAATTTGAATGTGATGCTCTGTGAATAAATTCTATAGTAATGCTATTGCTACTCATGCACACCACATGTTCTGAGCATTCCCAGAGATACAGAAAGTGTTAGATTTAGTATCCTTGGAAGTAAGTCACAGCAGGGGAATTTCACTATACTTGGATTTATTTACACCTATGCAAGTTGGACATAACTGGTGGCATGATGTATAGAGTCCCGAAAGATAGTTGTTAATCTAACCCAGTGATGGCAAACCTTCTGGTTTTGGCATGTCAAAAATTCGGAAAATGTCTGACTTAAATCTGCTGGCATGTCACCTGTTCCCCTGAACAAAAGAGAAAATTCTCTATCTCCCTGCCAGTTAGGCACCCTGACACTTGGCAATGCAAGACTATCCTTGAAGTAGAGGCCTGGGCCTTGACTTCAGCCCTCGCACCAGCACCATCATTCAAAAAGACCACTTTGTGCTATATCCCAAGGAATGCAAGACTTGGAGAATGGCACAATTGTTCCTGTGGCCCAACTCTCCTCAGGAACTGCCATATGCTACTTACCTTCAAGTGGGGTCATTATGTTTACAGGCCACTGTGATCTACCAAAGGCTGTTTCAGGTCTCATGTAATGGCCCAGGACATGGCACAAAAGCAACACAGCCAGAGAACAGTCTAACTTACCTTTATTGTTCCAACTGTGCCCTAAAACATCCTCACATTCACTACCAGTCCTGGAGAAAGGTCTCACATGCACCTTCAGAAGCCTCTGGCTGCAAGTAGTCCAGTAAGCAAGATTAGCTATCCAGCAACCAGGACCAGCAGTCCAATAAGCCAGGTTAGCCAAACAGTAACCAAAAACAAAAGTTCAGCAAAGCAGGCAAACCGGGCAAGGCCCAGAAAACAGAGTACAGCAATCTCCAGGCGTTGGAAAATGCACACGAGGCTCCACAGATTCAACACTTGTTCTTGACAAATAACCCTCCCACAGGCACTTCCTTACATCTCAGTCCCAGCTGTGCCTTGTGAAAGGGGGCAGGGCACTCCCTCATAGCCAGATCAATCTGTGTTGGTCATACCTCCTCTCTTCTTTGTTCTAAAATCAGGAGGAGGTAGTCCTTGCTCTTCTCCTGAGCTCTCTCTCTCCTGCTCCTCCCTGTCTGCAGGCCTTACTAATTCAGAAAAGCCTTGTCTGGACTGACTCTGCCCTTCCCCAATTGTCTTCAAGGCCAACAGAGCCGCTCTGTCTGTCAGGTCTTGTTCCAGCTCATCTTCCTCCCAGATTCAGACTCTGATGGGGACATGACATCTTGTTTGACTTTTATTCTTGAAGCAAGTTTGGAGAACTCTCTTCTGCAGCCTCCCTAGTCTCAAAAACATGCAAGAAAACATCTCATTTGATCTTTATTTTTGAAGCAAGTTTGGAGAACTCTCTTCTGCAGCCTCCCTAGCCTCAAAAACATGCAAGAAAACATTCCCTGTTTTGCACAATTTTTAAGGCTCTGGAAGAAGCACCACTCGGTCTCATGTGGCATCCCAGCCTCTGAAAATCATGTGAGAATAGGAATGCTTTTGAGAATAGTGTTACCTGGAATATAGTGGCATGTCACCTTTGATATATGTGTCATAAGTTTGCCATAACTGATCTAACCATTGGTTTTTATATCATGGCCATAAAAATGGCTTTTAAGAGAACATCACATATTAGATAGTTGTTGTTTTTAAAGCATTCTTACCAGCATTACTTTTTGATTCTGTAATTCAAGCCTTTCAAAAAAAAAATCCCCAAACCTAATTTCCAATTGGATAATTTTTTTGTAAGCCAATAAATTTTCACCAGAAGAATTTGAAAGCAAAAGATGTGATTTCTTAGCAAGAGGGATTCTTCTTTAAGTTAACAAGTTTAAAGAAACGATTTACGTGATTATCTGGAGTTACAGTTGAATGAAAGAGAGACATTTTCCCATTTAATACCTTGACAGGGATAATAAGAAGATCAAAGGTCTCTGAAGCAAATGCAATCTCTTGTTGATGTCTATAGCATGGATGCTGGAAGGGACAATCTGTTTTAGTTATGCTTTTGAGTACACTTTAAATCTAATTTTAGTACACAATAAAAATGGATGTGCTGCTTTTCTAAAGCATTGCATCTTCCACGCAGAAGTTTCCAGACCAGATGGTTTTGTATTTTGCTAATTCTCACCCAATAGTAAAACAGAGTTGAGCAGATGCATTTTCCAAATAACCTTGTGGAAAATTATTATGTCTGATTCTCTTTCACACACAAATATCCACACAGGATACAGATTTCCTTTTTTAAAAATAATTTTTAGGACTTGGAGTGATGATGGAGGAATAAGAACCATTCATATTTTTCCACACCACATGATTGAATTGATTAATGAGGATCTTATTTAAAAGCTTTTCATTAATCACAAAAGCATTGTGGCCAGGGGTAGAATCCAACCAGTTTTGCTACCAGTTCGGTGTGCATACATGCGCACCAAATGCACTGCAGCACAGCTCTTTAAAGTGCTTTTAGAGGCACCAGAGGCAGTGGGGATCATCAGGACGGCTCCGTAGATACTCCAAACAGCTGATTCAGGTAAGTAAGAAAAAAAAATGAACCTCATGTAAGGAAGGTTAACGGCAGGGGTGGGTGGGTGGGGCCAATTTCAAATCTCTACGATCTGACTGAATTTCACCACTGATTGTGGGTAAAAATCACTGCAACCCTTAAAAAAGAAACCTTTTGAATAAGTATAAATGTGCCTTTTCCAAAGGCAACTGGGCTTCCTTTGTTTTTCCTTGAAGATGTTTTGCTTCTCATTCAAGAAGCTTCTTCGTTTCTGACTGAATGATTCAGTTTTTTGAAATGATCTTCAGTCTTTTCCACAAACAAAGTTTCAGATTTTAAAAAATCTGAAAATGAATGTGATTTGTCATAGTCCTTATCCTTTTCCAGTAAGAAGCTGGATTTCTGAAAGCAAAACTCCATCAAAACTTCTCTAAAAATAAGCAAGGGGACCCATAGCCCTTAATATAAAGTTTGTCTATGTATACTAACAAAGCTATTACATGACTCAGATTCCTTTGGGAAAAAAGTGTTGAGTGTGTTTATTTCTTCAAGCATCATTCAGTTCTGAAGTAGAGAAGTTGCTTGAGAAGCTATATACAAACTCAAACATTTTAGAAGCAGAATGATATTTTTTTTTACTTGCAATACATATTCTTGGAACTTTCAACTAGAGTCAGTGGATTTGACATTTAAGCTGCAAATAACTTAAATAAATACAGCTAAATAAACACATTTTATAGCCTCAGTGTAAACTGCATATAATCCCAGCAATTTTTCTTTGGCTTCTTTGCTTTCCTAGCCTTCCAACCTTCCATATGCACTACTAAATTTCTAGAATAAACAACCAAGTTATCTTGGCATGTCCCAAGGAAGTGTGAGCTGGTTTACTACACTTGCCACAGCGGTGGCAAAATGATTTGGTTGAAGACTTTAAAAAAATATTTATAATTATTACTTGTAATCATTTATTTATAGTTTTTCTTTGTTCCTTTGGTTTATTGGTCTTCTGCTTGGAGTTAACACGATCCTTTAAATTGCTTTATAATTAATCTCTGTGAATGAACCATTTTCAAGCTTGCTGGGTTCGCAAGGAGAAATGTTTTGTAAATTATCAGTGCCCTTTTGATTAATAGCAAATATATGCAAGCTTCTCTTTGCCTTTCTTATGGTATTTTAAAGTTTATTAATGAAAATAAACCCTGGTTTGTGAGTATATGTCTTCTTTGTATGAGCATTAGGAGATGCTAAGCTGGAATTTCCATTAGCTATGAAAACACTTATTTCAAAAAGAATTGGTAAACCACTTAACTTTAAAATGACCTCTAAGTAATGTATTGGAAAAAAGTATTTTAAAAATAGCATTCTACTTTTTAAAGTAATTTATGTGTTTGTTTATTTGTTAGCCCTCTTGGGTATCTTACAAATGGAAAGGTCAGATATAAATAGACCTAACAAATATGTAATCTTTTAAAGGACTTTGTTTCTTGTCTCCCTCCTTCAAATAAATAGATAAATTCAGATAATACACTTTTCTCTGAATGTTGCTCTCTAACATGTGCGTATGTGCAGTTTTTTCTCCCTACAGCAACAATAAAGAGTGTTAGGTAGAGCTTCACTGTCTTTTGTTTTTTTTTTCCTTTCAGAGGAAGGGAAATGAAATATTAGTAGACTCAAGGAAGAAGCTGTGCCATTGAGAGAAAAGGAAAACCTCTCCCTGAACAAATGTCCTCTGAGCAATTTAGTTGAGTTCCCAATTTTCACCCTGAGAAATGATGTACAGAATGGCTCACGGCCATTTTGCACATTTCATTTTTGCCACTGAGAATTCACCGTCCGATTTGAACATTTGTAGCCACTTGGCATGCAACCAGACAGATCTATATAATCTAAGCCTTAGCTATTCGAATGGGAAAGAATTCTTGCCTGTTAGAATTTGTTCTACAAATTGAGAATTGTTTTTTTGAGTTAGTAACAACAACGGCAACAGCAACAATGACAATCACAACAACCAACTTCAATTCTCCCTGAATATTTTTTTTTTAACAGAAGACTGGGCTATCTTCTCTTCAAAAATGGAATGACATTTATTCTCCATGAGACATATATAGTGTTGACTGCAGATGACAAGAAGGGTCACCATGTTTAAAGGAGAAAAAATAGACTGTGCTGATTTTGCAGAAATATAATGCACCATAAATAGCTCTTTCTATCAAATAAAATAACAGGAATTGATAGAGCAGAATAATAAATTGAAGACGTGAAGACATGGGAAGCACGGCCAATTATCATCTCTTTCTCTTTTTCTGTCTCTCTCCCTCTCCCTCCCCCCCCTCTCTCACACACGCATCTGTGGATATTGCACTTGGTATTTATAATAATGAAAAATATCAGAAAAAGCCAAATGGGAAAGGATAGAGAAAATAACTTGATGGAAAAGAGAAAAAACAGTGGGATGACTTTTCTTGACCCTGATTTATTTTCACATGGTTTTATTCCCCCCCCCACCATTGGTTTTGGTACTCATCTGGTACTCCCCTTGATCTGAATAATGCTTTCTCTGATTGATCAGTAAGGGAATACAAATACTGTATCAGCATGGAGTCAACACTATAACCATGTTTGCTATTGCCTCACTTTGCTTTTAAAGAATTTCTGAAGCAGTTCTGAATTCCTGCAAGTTCCATGCTGGGCAGCAGAAGAGGGTCATAATACAAGGAGGAAGGTGACTAGTTCAATGGTAGAACATATGGTTATCTGCATGCGGACTTCTGGCAAGGAAATTTGTCAAAAATATGTTGGAGAATTGGTGAAGGTAATAAGAGTCTAGATGGACATCATGCAGTGTTGGTTCCTATGTGGACAATTAAGGGGTAGATATGAAACCTAATTGATTCACTCACCCAGAAAATGAAAAAGGTCACACTAATTACCAAACATTGTATTGGTCCAATAAATTATTCCAGCTGAGCTTGGCTAATGAATGGTCCTTTCGTAACAGTGACTTCTCCTGGATGGTTTTCTATCTCTTTGTTTCTAGAAGTAATTGATTAAAACAGACTGTCCAATAAAGCAAACAGATCCACAAACACATAAAGAAAACAGCAACAGTTAAACTATTTTAAATATTTATTCTCAGAGCAGAGTTCCACACCTAAAGAACATAGCAGATCAAAGCAAGATTCTTAAATTGTGTTACAGAACATGCCAAATCTGTATGCCATTTTTTAATACCCAAGAAATCCAAAGAAATGGACAAATATCTATACAATTCATGCAGAAAGTTAATTAGCACCTTTAGTGAACATCTATAGCTGTGATGGTAAACCTGTGGCACGGGTGCCACCAGTGGCACGCAAAGAGTGTCAGCCAACCTACCTCCAGCTGAGCACGTTCATGCAATTGCACATGCATGCATGCACAATTGCAGAGACCCAGCTGGTCTTTGGGTGTCCGCTGTGCATGTGTGCAATTATAGCAGGAAATCCAGCTGGTCTTTGGAGCTCTTGCGCATGCGCATGCGATTGATCATGTGTGCGTGAGTGCGTGCAGCACGTGTGCATTGCATGTGCAAAAGTTGCATGCATGCGCAGATGATGCAGTTGCACAAGCAGTGCACATGGAGGAGCCACAAGCAGATGGCACACGCAAAGCACATACTTTTCGGCATTCGATAAGTAAAAGGTTCTCCACCACTGATCTATAGAATTCATTGAATTAAGGTATGATTCTTAGACAACTCCCTTCCAATCTGATTCCATTCCAATGTTTTGCCATTTCAACATTGATTTATTTGCTATGATGATTCCTATTATAACATGTTGCACAACATATAACACTCCCCCAAAAAAACATTTTATAAAGCATTACTGCATAGCTTCTGTTTATACTAATTTTCTTTTCCTAATTAAATGTTGAATTAAGGAATATGTTTACAGATTAAGAAGGAAACACAGCCAAACACTTATTTAGGCTGAATTTCCATTGGGCATTTTAATGAATAATATCCTTGCTAAGTAACTGAGTTGTTGCCAGGGTTAAGGTTATATGGAATGTAAACCATTTCTAAAATAAAACGATCCGTTTTAATAAGATCAGTTATTTGAATGTAGATTTTTTTTTTGCATTAGGAATATTGCATTTGACTTGAAAATGAGAAGCAATTTAATGTTCCAAATTTAGAAATTAAGTTCACGGATGAAAACTGCTAGTATATTGTGAGCTAATTAACTTCACCCCTGCCCAATGTGCTTGCAAAGAAGACTAACTCTTGTGGTACATTAACAGCATGATATCTGTCCATACATTTCTCTCCTTTTTGTCACCTCCTGCAGAAATAGATTCTCACATTATAATTTGAAGCATTAGATATCATAATTGCGAAGTCAAATTCAGAGTAAATTACCAATGAAATATAATGATGAGACTACGTGTAAGAACTTTGGCTTGTGTGCACCACTCTTTGGATGAACTTGTTAGTGCTATTTAGCTTTTTGAACATAATTCTTATATGGTTAGTAAAAAGGGTATTAAAAATGGGGTGTTCTTTCAAAGTCCTTGGAGGAAAATCCTCATCAGCAATATCATTTTCTCTCTCTCTCTTTTTTTGTCATAAAGGAATCTAGGAGTGATATGTCTATGTCAAACAACAACAATAATTATGCAAGCCATCAAGAAGAAGAATAAGGTAAGGTAAAGATTCCCCTCGCATATATGTGCTAGTCATTCCTGACTCTAGGGGATGGTTCTCATTTCCATTTCTAAGCTGAAGATCCAGCATTGTCTGATGATGATTCCATGGTCATGTGGCCAGCATGACTAAATGCCAAAGGCACATGGAATGCTGTTACCTTCCCACCGAGGTGGTACCTATTTTTCTACTTGCATTTTTACATGTTTTCGAACTGCTAGGGTGGCAGAAGCTGGGGCAGGTAACCAAGGAGCTCACTCCATTATGAGGCTCTAGGGATTCAAACCACCAGACGGCTAACCTTTCTGATCGACAAGCTCAGCGTCTTAGCCACTGAGCCACCGCATCTCCATCAGAAGAAGAATACTTAATCTAAAAGAAGGTAAGCACAGAAAAATTAAAATAATGTTCATTTTTGAAAGACAGCCTGAAGGTATTCTGCCCCATACAACTGGTAAACCAAAGAAGCAAAGATGACAGTCTGGGTTTTAAGTCTACAATGGAATAAATATAGATTATTTATTATAGATTAAAAAGTGTAAGAATAAATTTTCAGTTCCGGTTATAGTGAGTTAATTAAGCTGGAGTCTTTTAGAAACTCCTTCTTTTTCATCTTTCACACTGAGAATATATTCTCTTTTCTTATGCCAAATTCCTTGCTCCACACTTTCCCATAATCCCTTATAAAAGGGAGCTCTGTCCTGAACAATTCTTACTCTTCAAATGCCTGGATAAACCAATATGTTTTTAGTTTAAAAAGATTCAGCTGAGGAATGGATAATGTGCTTCATATTCATATTCTTTTTGACAACTGTACAAAACAAAGGACAACTCTTTTCATCTGGACATTTTTGTGCATCAAATTTAGAAAGCACTTAATGTTTAAGATTCTCAGTCTTTGTATTTTTAGCCCTAATTCATTGAAATATTCAGTTCAAAGGGAGTTCAATTAATTTGATGATTTAATTTGAATTTCTGAATCTGACCACTGAAGACCCAATAGCCCAAGAAGAAAAGAACAGGAATCATTTACAATACCAACTGACACTATTTATAACAAACAGGTAGACGGCTATCAAAGCTCATCGATGAATACCAGTTAGACATGATGAAAACTTAATTTCACAATACTGTTAAGTGGACAAAACTTAACCATAGTTTGAACTGAGAAACTATGAACATCCTAGACCAAGTTAAATCCAAAAATTCTAGAGAATTCCTAAAAACTTGGCACACAACTCAGCCAATCATAGACACATAGAGGTAAACCACACTTAAACATTATTCAAAAGCCAACGGGGGTTAAAAACAGAACACATCCTTCTCAAACAGACAATATCAAGATAAATAGGTTTTTTTTTTTCATTTTAATCCTATCTCCTTGTTAAGTGGACTTTGCTGTAGGGTGGAAGCAGACCCTGCCATAGTGCAGGAATAATGTTAAGAAGAAGAATAGGAATTGTGTCTACTTTTTGGTAACTGGTTGGATAATTCCCTGCAATTTTATTGACGAGGGTTTTCCTCCTTCTTGGGGCTGAGAGAACATGATTAGGCCAAGCTCACCTATCTGGCCTGATGCATAAATCAGGGTTAAAAAATCATGCTCTCCTGAATTCTAGCATTAACCACAACACAAAACTGGGTCTCAAATAGGAATCAACATCAGACAAATAATCAATCAGACTACATCCCCACAAACATTGGTAGGGCAAGCTACTATATATAAACAGGAAACCTCATCCTCACCAACGCTTATAATGTTATACCTTCTTGCTAGTTGCAAAATCATGACTGACCCATCACGACCCCATGGATAACATTCCTCCAGGCCTTCCTGCCCTCTGCCATCCCCCAGAGACCATTTAACCTCACATCGACTGCTTCAATGACTCCATCCAGCCACCTCATTCTCTGTGGTGCACTTCTTCTTTTGCCCTCAGTGTTATACCTAGTTGGGTAATAAAATGTATGCAAGCAAATAACCAAGCTCAGAGTGCACCAAGAGGGGCCATGGGGAAAACAACTACAATAGACTATCCTATTGTCTAGATACATATAATGGGGTCTAATCAACTAGGTTAAGATGCTGGGTTGGAGACTGAGGATCATTTTGCTTGTCAGTTACAGAATTCACTGGTTTAATCTAGGATTACTTTCTCTCAGGGCAAATTACCATACAAGACATTTGGAAAGAAAAATTAAAGAAAGATACCAAGAAGGCCACTTGGGGATCTGGTGAAAAGATATAATAAACGGTAAGTCAATTTTCTTATTTCCACAGTATACTGAATCATAAAATAACCACTAGGGGCTAGATTCACACAGCCCATTAGATAAAATTATTTTATTATTAGATTTTTATCCCATTTCTTTTAATACTTTGTCAATCCAAAACAGTAAATGTACTGATATTCTGGCTTTCTATTTTTCCCATAACAACAACAACTCTGTGAGCTAGAGGTGGAGCTCTCACCTCATTCTCTGGAGACTGTGAGTTTAATCATAGGCAATGGCAGATGTTTTCTATCTGGGCACAATGAGTAATTGTCTGCTGTGGACTCTGCATAGGTCTTAAGAAGGGCATCCAGCCAGTGAATGCTTGAGCTCCATTCAGTTGCCCCCAATGATTTTTTTTAAAGGATTGTAGGTTCATTAAAAAAACCAGTTGGGCTAAAAGTGACTGGATTAAAGTCACCCAAATTCATATACTGTAAACAGCAATAGTTCCCAATGTTATAGTCAAGATCTAAAAGGACATTTTAACTCTCATTGGTAGAAACAAATTATGTGACTTGATTACTGGGAAAAGGAGAGCAAGCTTTATCTGTGTCAATAATAATTGCTTGGCCAAAATGCTAAAAACCCAGATCAAGACGACAGATTGAAAGCACATGCTTTATCTTGAAGTATCAAGTCCTTTGGTATGATTGAGCTGAGTATGAATTGGCATCATTAGTGTATTGCTGACAAGATGTCGGTGCTCAGATTTCTTTTAAAACATCCAAGCATTTGACTGATAGTGATGCTAATAATAGTGTGACACAGTAATTTTATTGTCAGGGTTATTCTCAGACTTGGCACTGCTCTTATCAATCTGTTGATGAATAAAAGTTGTGTAAAAGACTCTAAAACAATTCAAAAGCAGATGCTTTGAAAAGGTCAGCAAGCAGGATATAGCTACTTTTCTGGGTTGATATATATATTTAAAAAAAAAAAATCCCAGGACATAGCATTTTAGCTTTTTGAAGAAAGACAAAGATCATCCAATTTGCTCTGTCAGATGGTTTATTTATCAGCTTTGGGTTTTTATTGCAGAAATTAGCACATTTCGAATGCCATGTTGAGCAATGTATGTGAACAAATGCGCACATCAGTAAAATATCACACCAGCAGAATAAGGCAATATAATGTAAATGAAAAGCAATTTCTGAGGGTTGTAGCAAATAAATGATGCTCCGAGCCTAGAACTAATTTTAGAAATTCTCCTAATTAAAAGGAATGTCAAAAGGGTTACAATACTGAACTAAATCCTTGGAACGAAACAGAGGACACAGTATTAAAATTCTATGGAGGTGCAAAACATGAGCACTATATCTAACAGAAAACTAAGAAATAATTAAATAAATTTATAAAAAAAATACAGGGGTTATATTTAATATGAGAGCCAGTTCGGTGTAGTGGTTAAGGCATCTCAGACTAGTAATTGGGAGGCTGTGAATTTCAGGCCTTTGTTGTTATCTTTAGGGCAGTTTTTTATTATTTTTGTTAAGTTTTAGATAGATAGATAGATAGATGATGGATGGCAATAGCACTTACACTTATATACCATTTCCTAGTATGTTACATACCTTTCTAAGCAGTTTGCATCATATTCCCCCCAACAATCTAAGTTCTCATTTTACCAATCTTGGAAGGATGGAGGGTTGAGTCAACCTTGAGCCAGTGAGGATTGAACCCCTGGTAGTCAGCAGAATTATTCTGCAATTCTGCATTCTAACCACTGCACCACCACCACTGTGCCACCATGCCACCAGGTAGAGATAATATAGAATAGATATGATATAATAGATATACTGTAGATGATATAGATAAGCTTTTTTGGGATGAGTGAGAATGAAGGAAGAAATGAAACAATCTTCTTTTTCCATGTGACTTAGTTCTGATCTACATTGGACAAAGATGATACCAGAAAATTAGGAAGAATTGATAAAGGTACACATCATATACCATGTTTACCTGGAAATAAGACCTTGTCTTATAATGTTTTTTGCCACCCAAAAAGGCACCAGGTCTTATTTTGGGGGGGAGATGTCATCCACTGACTCACCTCACTTGTTTGCATCACTCCTGGCCTCCTTTTCACTGTCAGAGGCTCCCCCATTCCATACTCTGTCCTTCTACCAACAACAGGCAAGTAGACAGGTTTCCTTCCCCCCCCCATTCCTTATCCTGCCCTTCTACCAGCAACAGGCAAGTAGGCAGCTTTCCTTCCCCCCCCCCCCACATTCCATATCCTGCCCTTCTACCAGCAACAGGCAAGTAAGCAGCTTTCCTTTCCGTCTCCCATTCCTCATCTGGCCCTCCTACCACAAAAATTCTCTTCTTCAGCAGCACGGAAGTAGCTCGTGGTGGCCACTCTGGATCCAAAGTGGTGCTATTTTTATGTTGTATCCCGTACCATGAAAAATATGGATGTCAGAGCAACCAGTGTTTATGTGTACCTTCGGCATATACTATGGAAATACAGAAACAACTCCAATACAATGAATGATGATTTTTTGGGAGAAGCTGCACAATCTTGTTTTGCTCCAAGGTCCAGGCCCTCAGACCCCAGTATCGCCAGAAGCCAATGGATGGAAGAGAGGACATCGGAAGTGGTGTGAGAGAAAGCGGAAGCACGGAAAGCAAGCAGGGATTAATGCTAGGCTAATGGCAAACCCTAGCTGGCCGGCCCTACCATCCATCCTTTTAGCAAATATCTACTCCTTGGACAATAAATTAGATTACATCAGACTCCAGCAAGCTACACGGCGTGAATACAGACATGCTGCATCTTTGTTTTCATGGAGACATGGCTGAGTGATAGAGTTCTGGATGCTGCTATTTAGCTGGACAAGTTAACTGTGTTTCGTGCTGACAGAAATGCAGCTCTGTGCAGTAAGACTTGTGGCGGTGGACTGTGTGTATACATCAGCACCGAATGGTGTAAAAACTCTGTCCTCGTTTATGTAAAAATAAAGCCAAGACTTACTTTCTGAGTAGGTCATATTTTCGGGAAAACATGGTATATATGATATATATGATATAATTATATAACTGCCCTTGATTATAGGGCAGTTATATAATTATATAATATAATTATAACCTTAAATATAACTATATATAATTATATAACTGCCCTTGAAGACCACAAAGAACATCCCAATTCAGGTAGTCCTTGACGTATCACCATAACTGGAATTTTAATCATAAGCTATTGTGATCATAAATTGAGAAATTATGTGAGAGGACTCATTTTTTTGACATTTTTTGCAAGTCATTAAGGAACAGTGGGCTATTAAGTGGCTGTCATGCTCATTAAGTGAACTCATTTTCCCCAAAGGCTGCTTTTGCTGAAAACCAAAAATAAACACTGAAAAGTAGCAAT
>JAEANM010009752.1:0-16184 GCA_017656035.1 Myanophis thanlyinensis
TATATATATATATTCTGTTGCTTTCAATGATCTGGAAAATAAGCTTGCATGCCAGCTATGTGGATTTTAGAATTTAAAACAGACACATATACCAAACATAGCTGACACATTCACTGAAGATTGGCAGAGAGATATTTGCATAAGAGAACATTTCGACACAGTTAATCAAGTAGACAGATATTGAAAACCACAGAAATTTTTAAAATAAGCCAGACAACATAGTTGCAATAGAGAATACACCAAGACATTAATTGAGCAAGGATAGGGGGGCAACCTACTTCTCTGGAAACTTCTCTCTAGCCCAGCAATATAATCAATGGAAAGAAGCTTGGCAACTTTAAGACATAAAAAACTGGAGGCTAAAACATATAAAGAATGATTGCTGGCATTGGGTATGTCTTCTTCTTCTTCTTTCGGCTGTTCCCGTTAGGGGTCACCTCAGCGCATCATCTTTTTCCACCTAACTCAGAATTGGGTATGTCTAGTTTGATGAAAAGAAGGATTAAGGGTGACATGATAGCAGTGTTCCAGTATCTAAGGGTTTGCCATAAAGAAGAGGGAGTCAAGCTACTCTCCAAAGCACCTGAAGGCAGGAGAAGAAGCAATGAATGGAAACTAATCAAGGAGAGAAGCAACCTAGAGCTAAGGAGAAATTTTCTGACAGGACAATTAATTGGTGGAACGGTTTGCCTTCAGAAGTTGTAGGTTCTCCAACACTCGAAGATTTTAAGGAAGATTGGAAAACCATTTGTCTGAAATGGTATAGGCTTTCCTGCCTGAGCAGTGGGTTGGAGTAGAAGATGTCCTAAGTCTCTTCCAACTCTGTTATTTTGTGATAGTTGTTACCTGAAGAATGTCACATTGTGTTGCTTTGATAGAAGGTCTTCTCAAACTTTAAGGAGGTTCAGAACAGAATTAGACATCTTTTGATTGCAGAGCACATTTGATTATAAAAACCATGACTTTTTGTCAGATAAATCAAAAGAGCATTTCATGCCTATCCAGATGAAAAAGAATATCTGGATGAGAATCAAAGGGACAAGAGGTAGTTCTGTTTTGATCCTAATGGCTTTTTCTGCATGTGCCTGATGAATGAGAATCACGCTCGCTATTTGTTGAGTAGGTTGATGGATTTGGTCACCACCACATCTTTCTTTCCTGAGAACAAATGATGCTAGCCGTAATCACGGTTTAATGACCAGAATGTATTTTTGCATACACATTCTCAGATTCTCCCCCTTCCCCCCCCTTTTCATTGGTTTTAATGTTGTGCCACCAACAGAAAATTCACCCAGCCTACCAATTCACATTTTTAAAAAGTTATTGTAACTAAGAAACAATATGATGTGTTTTATTCCACAACTAGGTTTTAACTAAGTTTCAGTTCAAGAAAACTTTCATGGAATGGAAAAGGAAACATCACTTTTTTACTAAATTGCATTCTGGATGAAATGTTGGCCTTGGCCTCTTAAACTGGAGGAGGTGGTCTAAGTAATTAGAATTCTCCTACTTTGTCTGACAAAGGAAAGGATCAAAGCTGTCTTCCCAATTTGCTTCAAATGAAGCCAAAAATTACAGGCTTCATATTATACAAAAGCGGAATAATTAAAATGTATATAAACGCACATGTTAAAAATACATAGTTGTATGCTAGGCATCTAATGTTATTCCTTAGTTTAAGCTATAGTTTTGAAAGGTGATGCCGCAATTTGCATTTTTACTGCCCTGTTTTTATTTTTTTAAGAGTTAAGTGTTAAAAAAAATAAAAGGGATAAATGCCTGGGGGTTTTTTTGTAGGTTACTTACATACTATACAGGAAAAAAAAACCTAGGATATAGTAATACCTATAAAAAATCATAGGTATGATCTTCTCTTAGAAATACTTTAAGGATTTTCGTGTGACTCTCCTCAGGCTGAGTGTTGACTTTGCTACAAGGAACAGTTACAGAACCAGAATGTTGCCTTTTATCTGAGTATATATTTATATTCTACAGGCATGTCAACCTATATTTGAAAAGAATGCTAATTTTATTTCAGGTGATTTACTTCTTTTGTAAGGTGGTTACAGCCCTAAGTATTGTATACAATCTGCAAAAAAAATTATGTTGCATTAATTACATTTATATTAACTTATTGACTATCTGAACAGAATTTTATATCTACTACTGCAAGTAAATAATATAACGCTACCTGTCCGTAGAATGCAGTATAACATATGTGCTATTTGGATAAAAGAGATAAATTAATGCTTTGAAATTACTCCCTGAGTTTTAACAGTGATCCCCTAACATGCAACTTACCCTAGAACGGACACAAATAACGATAGAATAGCTTTCAATATTATGTTCCATAATCACATTGAATTACTTGTAAAATGTGATGTTGATGTCCAGATGCCTAAAATTCAAGGGGCAAAGATTAGGAATAGCTCAGTATTTTGTCTCTAGAAATTACAGAATCTGCTGTAAAGTTCTGCAATTTTTGCACCAAAATAATAGTAATTTGGACAGGCATTGCATTGTTTCAACAATGGATGGGTGATGCTAGGAAGATAGATGAATAAGTCACTATTGACTTGTGTCACTTTTCTTTTTCACCAGTGTTCCTTCATGCACGCACCGAACTGGTAGTAAATCTGGCTGCATTCCACCATTGATTCATATCATACCTAAAGCTGATTTCTGAAACTGAATTTCCACAGACAAATTTAAATATGTTTCTGGCAATTTGTCATAAATCAGGACCATTCATTTGGCAATAGTAAGCACGAGATGTGACAATAATCCTATAAAGCTATTCATCTGTAATGTTTCTCATGGAAAGTGAGGTTTTCCTTGGGTAGAAATAATTGTAACATAAAACATACCACCAACACATATTTAGTAGTAATGGGAATTTAGAGCACAGTTACTGATTACAATGCTGAAAAATAACCAACCACAAAATACTATTATTTTTAAAATACAATTTTACATCAATCAAATGCTATAATGACATCTGTCCTTTTTTCTTGATCTTTACTTATAGACTTTTTTGTTCTTCAAGAACTAAAAGTGTGCCCTTACTTTCTCTTCTCACTAAAATCTATATTATACATTACCTAAACTCGCAATGTCTGTATTTTTTAAATTCAGTACGTGAAATCTGATATTCACTGTGAGCTTTCATATTGCATCTAAAATAACATTTATAATGCAATCACTAATATTTCCAGTGTTATTCTGGTTATTGTTCCTCCTAATATAACAACAGTATACAAGGTATATCAGATTTTTTTTTTATTTAGAAGAAAAACAAATGTCTATAAACTGGAATATACTTCTTTGTGTGCTGTTAGAGTCAAGATAGTTTTTTAGTTTCTTTAGCCTGAGGAAGAGAGACTCAAATAATATCTTTATGGTCAAAGACCAGCATAAGGAGGAAGGGGTACAATCAACTAAAAAGCATAGCAAGTATATCAAAGGCTAAAATATAATAAAAATCTGAAAGATATAAAATGAAATGCTGTATATAAATGTCAAAAAGGAATCTAAAAGAAGGGGTAGGAGCATTAAATTGGTGTAAGGGACCATAAAAGCATATAGCAGACTAAGTCACAATGCAGAGCACTCTGGAATGATAAACTAGATGCTCATTAAAACTAGTTTATAGCCCAGGTCATCATCTGACAGACTTAAGTGCTACTGCACAGAACCTGGAAACATTACGTATTGTAGCAAGGTAGTATCTGAGAGCAGCAAGCAGATATAAAATTGTCCTATGCACACTAGGTATTTGGGCAGTAACAGTAAGATGAGACTAGTACAAACGTCTCTGTTGTATATAGACACTGGAAAAGCACATGCGGGTGGATTCAGAATCATGGGAGCATTGTTTCTCCTGGTAATTTTCCCACATGGGCCTTCAAGGACAGCTGAGGACAGAACTTGACATTGCCCCAGAATGAAGGTCCTCTGGTGGCTAGGCACTTTGAGGTTGTTTAAGTACGCAGATGGGAGGCAACGTCTGCTATGAAAAGTATAAATTGCCAAGGTCATTTCTGGAAAAGTTGAAGTTTCATAACCTCCACAGGAACATGTGAGAAATCAAATGGAGACAAAAAGCAATCACAGACATTTTTTTTAAAAGAAAAGGGTATTATTCAGAATACTTATGCCCTTGAAAATGTTCTCATTCTCTCTTAACTTTAAAACAAATCAGGCATCACTTCTTCTTTTCTAATGAAATAACTGTCTACAGCAGCTGGAACATGAATTTAAATTCTCCCAATGACCCAGCAGTGCTTGGATCGGCAAGACGACTCCAGCTTTTTCCCACTTCTTTGGTCCAAGTTTCCCTCAAGATTTTCCCTGTTGTAACCAAGTTAGTTACCCATCCTTCCTTTTTTTCTTTCTTTAAGGAAAGAATTTGGCATGCCATTTAAGGGGGCAAAAAAAATCCTTCCAGCATGCTGTAAAGCGGTGAAGCAATCATGCCATAACATCTTGATTTTCTCATTGTCTTTGAGAGCAGCCCTGGCTGTCCGCTCTGTCACATGATGAAATTCTTCTCTAAGTTGACTTGTCTATTTGGTAAGGAAAGGCACTGAAGAGGAACAGAGTGAGCAGTCTGGGAGGCAAAGAATTTTAGGCACATAACAGTTGAGGGGCCTTTCTGGATTGTTGGCCCCTAGTCTTCCAGACTGTAATAGCATAATTGTTCAGACATTGCTCAGTGCATAAAGAGATACAATAGGAAATTAAATTGATGGTCACATCAGGGACTGAGTAAAAAGAGAAACATAGAGTTGGAATAAGAATGAGATGCCAAGTATGACATCAAATCTGAAACTAGTCTACTCACCTGCCTGGATGTCACATCTTGTGGGTCATTTAAATTAGTAATCTTCATCCCATGTGCTATTCAGATAGGAAGACCGTTGTACATGAAGCTTGCCTAACAAACTTCATGAAAAAAAACCCAAATATTATTTGAGCTAAACTACATCTTTTGCATTTGTGTGTGTGTGTGCGTGTATGTCAACAACATCAAGTACGCTGCCTTTCAAACCTAGTGTATGTAAGAGTGTGCAGATGATTGACGGACAGATTTGCTCTGATGGAGAGTTGTGTGATACATCACTTTGAATGGTCTCTGTGATGTGCAGCCTGTCTTCTAACCAGAGCCCTATTGTTCAATATGCATGGCTGCTGTGCACATATGGCACACACAGAGAAGCCACTATTCACAAGCTGGAAAGTCTTATCAAGGCAGATTACCTTCACTGTGACTCTTTACCAAGTTAGAATATTGCATTTCTTAAGGCAGATGTCCCATTACTGTCATACTTCTAAAAAAAATTGGCGAGTGGGAAGGATGAGTCCTTCCCAAATTGATAACAGTTTGAGCAAAGCAATTTTCTTTAGGATCACAACAGAACATATTTTTCTAACTAGTACTTTTCTGAAATTATTATTTTTAAACCTGGCAAAATGTATCTGCTTTTTACAACTTTTTTAATATGAGTTTTAAATACAAAGTACCTAGTTTATGTAGTATGTAGACCTTTTGAAATGTTGTATTCTTTGCTTTGCTGCCTTAGGACTCAGCATAAAGTTGATTTTATGAGGGGGGTCAGGAGGTAACCAAAACAAAAGCACTGAATCCATAGCCTTTAGAGAATAAATATTCAATGTAGTTTCATTTATATTAGTAGAGCCTGACATTCTGTAATGTAATCTTGAGTCAATAATTAATTTTAATTTTAAATAAATTTTGAATAATTTCAGTTGGAGCAAGATCGGACCCTTCAATTGGATATGTAACAAGATTAAAGGTGATACCTTAAAGAAGAAATATCTCCTTCAAACCCACATTGGACTCATAAAAAGGAAACTTATTTTTAAAAAAACTAGGGTCTTAAAATTGATTATTGCTCTACAGGCACAATTCAAAAGGGGCAAACACTGAATAAGTTATATGTACATGTCTAAATAATGCAACCTCAGCTACAATATGTAATTTCAGATATGTACGTTAGATCCAACAGATTCATTTTCCTCCTTCCTACCAGAGAAAAGCTACTTTGGAGGTTTATTAACCAAAAAATCTTATGAAACATACTCTGCCTTCTTCTTTTATATATTTTTACATTGTGGTGGCCATAATTTAATATTACTATTTCCCCTCCCCAATTTGTTTGTAATATATGTGATGACAATAGTACCATTTTTGTTTTTAAAAATGTATCATATTTTGATGATGCTCTATTTTGACTATTTTGTTTCTTTTCATAATGGGACATACAATTGTGCTCCATTTATTTCAGTGTTCAAGAAAGGGACATGTATAAGCAAATCTATTGCATGCGTCCAGAATACATACCCCTTATGGGTTCAGCCCCCCCAACCCCCAAAAAATAACCTATTCTTTTTTCATGTTTTTAGGGTTTGGGAAGAATTTTCGTAACAAAACCAATACCTTCAGTCTTTTAGAATCTTAAAACATGCATTTCAGATTTTAGAATTCGTGATCTTCCACCCAAAATACAATCCATGGTCACTGAACTAATGGAAGTTGCACATCCCTGATCTATCAGATGCTTTGTTTTCTTTTATTGTACTTTTTGACCAAAAGCTTGTATGTAACTGGTATTTACTGTGAGTTTCTCAAAAGCTCCAAAAGGCTTTTTCTCTTCCACACTTAACTAGCAGCCGGCTTTTACCTTTTGTGAGCATTTCCTAATAAGTGCTTGAAAATGCATCTTCAGTCTAATGTGAAGCCTTTGGAAATTGCACAAAGAGCACATTACTCATTATCCTATGAATGAAGCTTGCAATTATTATCTTTCCTTAATCAGACAAACAACAGTGAATTGGAAGGAGAAAGAGGATGGGGGCCAATGTAACATATTTGAAACTACAGCAAACATAAAGCAGACACAGAAACAGAAAAGCTTTATTGTATATGAAAATCCCAAATTCTTACTAAAATCAAAACAATTTTTTTAAAAAATGACAGAAACGCCTAGCTACCATACAAGGATCATCTAGCGTAAAGACTTTGATTTCCCCAATGCACAATGAAATCTTTCAGTAAATTTTTATTTATTGTTACTTTAATACAGACTCCATGAAATTTCACACTTGCTAAACTATCGAATCTGCATCTATCACATGCAAGGCAAGCACTGTTTTTCAACCATGATGCAATGAGTTTCTCAACTGTGTATAAATCACAAGTGAAACATAAGCCCCAGTATTTCACATGAAGCTAATTGTCTAAAATATAGATTATAGTGTTATTGATCTGAGGCTGATATAAAAAGTTTTAGGACTTCCCATAGTGCTTGATTTGAGATATACGAGACCAAAAAAATAAAACGCACATTAGAATTACTTCAATGAAAGTGTTCAAGTAGAATCTAGATAAACATCCCAGAATTTCAATACTGATTTCTGTATTGAGCAAAAGAATTGGATGGATGGTCAATCGTACTCCATCCAACTCTACTAATATTGACTACTGGGTGGACTTTCTATGGACTTCCCTGATTTTGGGTTGAATAAAAAGAATTTCCCAATATGAGAGTTTGAAATGACGTTGAGAAAGGCAATAATGAAGCAACATAGAATAACCTATTGAACAATCTGTAATCCTTCCAAATTTACCAATTTTATCTACTGTTTGCTCCATTCAGCCATGTCAGTGATGGTAAGTACTGGAGTTTAATCATTTTTGAAGAGTCATGGGTTACTCACTTATGACCAAGGAAGTCATATATTTAGTTAGGTCTCAAATTAAAATTCTTAGAAGTCAAAAGGCAATATAATATGAGAAGAAAATTGTCTTGTGGATATTTAAAGAAACACGCTACAAATATAACTCATATTCAACACCTTGTTAATTAGTTGAAGAAAAAGAATCAAAACAAAAAAAATCATTTGACATTGTTTAAAGGAAGGTGAGTTTTTTCTTGTAACAACACCCACAATGTATCACACAAGACAAAGAAAAGGGGAGGGGGTTAATGTGAAAATATTGCAATGTAACCTTCAGCTTTAAAAATCTTTAGGAAAAAAATCAAAAGCTCACATGCCTTTGCTAATAATTATGGGTTGGCAGGAGGACTCACCAACTCAGTTATATGAAACTGACATCTTTGCATCTTTGTTGAAGAGCAGGGTGATTTTTAAAAAAAATTTCTTTATGCATGTCAAATCTCAGATTAAAAATTAAGCAGGAATTAAAATTTCACACAACCTGGATTTAAAAAAAACAGAGTGTTCTTAAATATTTAATAGTTAAAATTGTAAGTAGTTCTTAATGAGCTCCAAAAAAAATCTCAAAGTGAAACTTAAATTTGAATTTAAAGACATAAAGGATCAGGTATAGCTTTTGGTTTTAGTGCAATGACCTCAGATAACTGTATTTTCTACAACAGATCTGATCTTTATACTAGAAAAAAATCAAATAAAGGAATATTTTCTTCTAAAAGTAGATCCACATACCAATTTCAGGATGCAACTCGGAATAAAAATTGTGTCCAATACCCACTGCTGTTACTGAGTCATTAAGCACATGTTATGAACCTTATGGCATATCAATGCTACTATTAAAAATACTGATTAAGGGCAATAGACTTGCAACTGTTGAAGCTGTGATTATTCCCTGTTTTGAATCCTTAGAAGTCAATGGGGTCAGTGTGTGATTTATACACTGTCACTCAAATTGGATATAGTGGCACTGAAATGTGATTTATATCAGACAGTGACAAGAAAGTTAAGAATGGTGTAAAGAGGGAAGAGAAATTGATTGCTCCCAGTTGGCCACTGTGGGAAAGAGCAGGATATACTACTGACATATCTTTGGACTCATCCAACAGAACTCTTATCTTTGTAAGACTGGATGAAACTCAATAAACAATCTGTTTTACCAAGACAAAAAGATTGAACTTTTCATAGTAAATAGAGTTTGAAGAATTTGTGAATTTTCTTTGAGGAAAAAATATATTGCAGGAGCAGCAAAGTGAATCGTTTGTTGAACAATAACAACTATTGACCTATCCTGTGTCAACCAAAAAACAATGGGAAGAGTAGGAAGAACTAGTTTCATACATGCTTCCTATGATGTTTCTCTGTTCAAACTACTTTTAATTGGCAATGGTAAAGATGAGCCAGAGACCATGTGCAATGAAATCATTCACTTTATTAACAAATGATTATAAAAATGTAACATTACATATGTCATGCATTCATTTAAATTTTAATGTTACAACATTACTGTAGATCCTATGAAAATTTAATTTTGACTCTGGAGCTTCATATTACTGGACATTTGTCTGGATTTATATATTTTCCAAAGTATTTTAGTCATCTTAAATTATTGCAACCCCCAAATTAGAGTATATTATTGTACCTAACCTATATCTGATCTGATGTATAATATAAGATGCTTGATCCTAGGAAGTGTTTTTTGTCTGCTTTTAGGAAACATGCATCATTATTACTCCTCTACTTTTGATGAACACAGATATCCAAGGTAGGACCATTTTATAACCAAACCACGCAGTTTCCACTCCAGATTGTACACACTGTCTTGTTCTCTCTTTCTCCTCATCTGTATAATCTTTTGTAAACATTTTTATGTACCTATGACAAAATAATACACAATATATTAGGGGGGGGGGAAACTCTCATCAATCCACAGTTAATAGTGCCATAAATATAAAATTGCTTTCCTTCACAAAACTACATAGCATGAAAACTGTGCACTTTGTGAATTTCTATCATTTCCAAAATAAGTAATGAGATGCACTATTGTTGCCTGTTGAGAATCATGTGGCAGTACCTGAATACAGAATAATACATTTGTATTCCTGTTATTCCTACGTTCTATGTTGAGGACTCAGAAAAAGCAAAACAATAGATTCTTTCATTGTTTCTTCCTACAAGCTCTTCTCTTTCTTGCCAGTAAATTTCTTCTTTAAAAGCCACTGGTGGGTTTCTGTGCACACTCAAGTTCTAACCAAAGCAGGACTAGTAGTAATGAAGCCAGAAGCAGGAACATTTCTTGTCTTTTGTATGTGCTCCATTCTGTGTGATTTGTGGGGGTTAATATAATTTGACTGGCTTTGTTAAGTTTCTGGAGAGGCTTTCAGAGCTCTACCCAATGACATTCAAGAGAGTTAATAGCATTTACTGTCAGCATAAAATCATAGAGTGGCAAAAAGAATCAAGAGGCAGGGAAATGAGGTAAGATGGATTTGACTGTGTTAAGCCATGCTCTGAGAAAGCTACAAAAACAGGATGGGGGAAAATAATTTTTATATTAGAATAAGGTTGGAGGTACACTGTGTTCAACTATGTAAGTAAAACCTGAGATTTCTGTGAGAAGCGTTATCTAGAGAGCATCTTTTTTTACAAAAGCAAAACAAATTGCTCTGCTAGGATCACTTACTTTCCTGCAAAGCTCAGTATGTTTTTGTTGCAGTATTTGACAAACATGCATCAAGTTTTGGACTCAGAATGGATCCATTTCTGGCTTTCCTCTTCTTGACTTCTTTGTAATGAGATCCTTTGGCTTGCTTGGAAATTTGTTTCAGATTAGATACAACCCCGAGAATAGACACTGCATTGTACTTTTTCCTATCTTTTGTTATGCTCACAATCAAAAATTAAAAGCAGTAAATATTTCCTTCCAAAATGAGCAATACATATTTTTAATACTAGCATATATGTTACGCTAGCTTTATAGATGTGGTTGGTACTCATCTATTTCTTCCTTCCTCATTTTTGGGTCACTTTTATGGTTGTTTTCTTTTCTGATGATTGAGAGTAGCCACTGAACTATAAGAAGAGGCAGAAGATTTCTTTCATTTCTCTTAAAATGCTTCCCTTAAAATGCTTCAAACATCTGCTACTTTAAGTTAAAAAGTCCATTAACGATGGAATTTATGGGAAAGATTAAAATATAGTACTAATAAAGGAGAATATTTGTAGCTCAGGGTTGATGTGAGGGGTCCTTGGTGCTGTCTGAGCTTGCTTGTTTTCTTGCAAACATTTCATTACCCAAAGTAGATAACATCACCAGTGCTAGCATCTGCCAAAATCTGGGTGACCAAAAAAAATGGCAACAAAAAGATATGTTTAATGCTTTGCTGATATCTGATGGTTATTCAGGTTTTGCAGTCCAGCTCTGGCAACCCAACAATAGGTGAACAGTTTAAGATTGTTTTCAAAAAGCAGTAATTAATTATAAGTACCCATCTAGGAAATGGCATTGGTATTGCTACAGCTGACTTGAATCATATGATCTAAGCAATACTATGCTGAACTGAAATAACCCCTTGTGGGGTTCATTTGGCCAAGCTGCCCATGACTGCATGGTAACCATTGGCGTTTGCTACTGTTAAAATATTTTTATTTGTTTTTTAATATTTAATTGATAACAACTAAATTTTAGGATTGCACCTTTATATCTATCTCACAACTTTACTGAAACTACTTGGAACTTTGTAGCAGTGGCTTGATTAGAAAAATTTCCAGGGTTTTGTGTCTTGTATCCTGTGCCACTGAGCTCTGTTAACTGGTCAGCATACTGGAGTAGTAGTTACCTCTGGTCTTTGGAAGAGTAACCTTAAAGAGTACAAACTGGGATTTCTGGCATTGAGCATATATGCTTGTCATACGTAACAACACCTACAACACCTATTTTAGGAGCTCTACACTGTTAGTGCCTTGCAATCAAAAGGAGCCAACCCTTCTTGGCAATAGTAGTATTTATACATACTTTGTGTTTTCCCACTGCTTTCTTACCCTTGTTATAGTATCATGGGATAACCATCTTTTAAACTGTTGCCATTCTTTTTAACCAGAAAGCTTGCCTTATTTCTCAACCCAGTAAAGTTTGCCAAGTTTTTAACTCTTATCAATTTAGATTGTTCAATCAGAGAAAGTATGTCTAGTACTAACAATTGTTGCATTTTTAGACAGTTTATACTCAATATACTGTAAGCCACAGATTTTAAATTAACACATTTTATGTATCATGTGAATTAAAGATATATTATTAAGGACTTTTATTCGTATTTATGTATTTTTATATATTTGTGCATTTGAGAGAGTGAGAGAGAAAGAGAGTGCAAAGAACAAAGAGGACCTATGCCAGTTACTTAATATTTCATCGACTATTATGTTTAAAAGCTTTTAAAATATCTTAGGCTCCTTGTTTTTGATGTCTTCATTTAAGCCAGGTAAAATCTAACAGTTGCTAGGAAAACCTAACAATTATTGTATGACATAAACTATCATTGTTCTGCAGGTACATGGAGAAATAGAGTGATCTGATTCAGAAATTTCCAGAAGGGCAGACTTCAAAAGCTGTAGCCAGTAAAGCATTTGTTGGCTGTAAAAAATGTCTGTGGCTCAGTCACTTGCATTCTTATGAAATCTCTGGATGAGATTTAAAATTTTTAGAAGTTTTGAAAAATGTGGAGCAAATTGGGCCAATTCCTAAAATAGTCATATACTCCCAAAGCTGCAAGATTTCTAAATGTCTGGCTTTCTAAGACCTCTTTTCCCCAAAGTAAGCTCTAGGAATTAGTTTACATAGTAGCACAGTTTGAACATCTTATCTGGAGCTTTTATTTCCTATAAGGATAAGCAGATTTGCTGTGGTTCTTTGAACTTTTCTTTCCTACTGAAATCAACAATGGTTTCCGTTAAAATGCTTTGGCATTTGTATAAGAGAAGCTATATATTTATTCTGATTTTTTTAATGAGCATCATTAAGAAATGTTAATGGAGATTTAGCATTCAGAAGGAGACCTCTTAACTGTATTGACTCTGTGAATTTATTCTGTGGAAGCAGTTGCTTCAGCCAGAATGGATTAATGAACTGGCTATAGGATAAAGTGTGGAGGCATAATCAGCTGGATAAAATTCACCACATTTATTTTTTGCTTGATTTTATTGCTGTCTAAGGTGAAAGAGCTATATAAGTGGTTAAGAGTGGCTTTTTAATGTTTTGCTGCAGTAACCATATTAAATACGTTGAATAAATACATTTAGTGTTTTTTTATTGAATTAAAGTTAATAAATGTATCCGCTGGTGTGATTAACTATATCAAACAGAAATGGTGGTATATGAATTCATTTTTGCTTCCCATAGGATTCCATTAGTGTAACCACAGGGAAAAAAAGTGCTGCTGTTTCTTTCATTAGAATCAGAGTAATTTTGCTTCTCTCTATTCACTTTGTTTCAGGCTCTGCATTGTGTATGAGTAATAACTTAATGCTTTACCTGAAATGCAATAATAGGGGCTTCTGATGAATTAAACCAATACTCATTCAAATTGGAGCTTAGGAAAAATGCTCCCTTGCGATAATTACAAGGCAAGCCACTCTATACTTGTAAAAATCCACTATTAGTTTGAGCTCATGCAACTGATGGGCATATTGAAATAAATTTAGATCTATAAAGTTTAATTGTATTTCATTATATGGCATGATCTTGTGCATTATTTTCAGTGCACAGTAAAAAGAAAACGTGGCTTTGAAAAGGGGGCAAGTATTACAGTGATGCAGGTGTGTTTTTCAGTCCGATTCTGGGAATATACATTTATCAGCAGTTTTACAATAGTTCAGTGTTGAGATTCTTCTTTTTGGACTATAGATTCTATGAATAAATAAATCCAAGGCCACACTCCTTTCCTGTAGCTTCTGAATTGCCCATGAAATGCATTTGGCTCAAAAGGCAAAAATTCTACAGTAGCTTCATGCTGAAACAGCTTGACTGTTAGCATACCCGATGCAAGGTATTCCCCAATGGAATATAAAACTTTACATAGTTTAGGTCAGTGTTTCTCAGCCTTGGGAACTTGAAGATGTGTGGACTTCAAACCCCAGAATTCCCTAGCCAGCATCCTGGCTGAGGAATTCTGGGAGTCGAAGTCCCCACATCTTCAAATTCACAAGTTTGAAAAACATTGGCTTAGGACAAGCTACTTACACAACTGCCTATTCCCATAGTGTCTTTTTTAGAATTCTTAGAATAACAAATGGGGCATCTCTTGTGGACTCTACCAGAAAGAGTTTTGAAAACCAGGGCCAATTTTGTTTTCACTATGGTGGGTGCCATTGTATGAAACAAACTACTATTCAAGTCAAAAGAAGCTCTTCCCTTATTACAATTCAGGAGATGACTCAAATGTTTAACCAGTTTTCTTAATGTTAATTAATTTTGACAGTAAATGTAGGTTATTTTATGGATATATTTATTTTTTCTTTGTAGGCTCATATCCTATCTGCCCCTTTAATCCCCTTTATTGTTCTCCTAAAAGTTAAATGCTGTCCAGACACCAAAAGATGGAGATGGGAAAGAAGATGGAACAGTACTAGTTGTAGCAGGGCTGCTTTTTTCACCTATTTCTGTTTTTGAAATTCATTACCTCTGAAACTTAAGTTTGGTTAAATCTTTTCTTCTTTTATATGCAACATTGGAGTGAGCCCTCTTGTATTAGAAATCATAACAAAGAGATTGTCTTTTCCTACAAATATTTCCTAATCAAAAGGCATTTGAACACTTCCCCTCTCCCTGGTTAGTTTTGGACAAGGGAGAAAAAAAGTTGGGAAAACATATATTACAAATGGAAAAGAAAGCATTTGAATCTGCCTGTAAAATTTCGGAGTGTGAGGCAGGACATAATAAAAAATCTTTATAAGTTTCTCAGGTTTTTTTGCATACAAGATCAGTTAAGCTAGAATATATCAACTACTATAAATGCTACTATATTCACTGAAGACACAGGCTTTATTTTAGGCTTATGCATTAAGAAAGATATCTTCAATTGAGAAAATACCACAGTTGGAAAGCCCTTGGTAGATCGCCTCTGTCTGCTACAGTGGAATGTTCTTCTCTGAGTTCTCCAGATTTCTAACTGCCAATGAATGTCTAGTGATCCAGTTGCCAAGCAGATGTACTTTTTGATACTAATTGAGGTTAATTCTTCCTGCATGCTCAGAGTTTGCTCAGCATAGATAGAAATCCAGTCCTCTGCAGAAAGCATTCAGAATATAACTGCTTGTGTGCATGAAAGTATAAATTTCATCTCACTAGCATAGGATTCTTTGGGCCAAGACTAACTCATGATTCTCATTTATTGTAGCAATATAAATGTCTCCAGAGTTCATGCTTCTAGCTTTATGTTTTTGTTGTTGTTGTTATATATGTATTTATTTATTCTAATAAATAATTCTAATGGAGGAATAAATAATATTAGGAATTAAATCCAGCTACCATTTATTTTTCCCCATTTAAAAAAATCAGTCACTTTTCACGTAGAGGAGACTCTTTATTTTTTTAGATTCAGAGCAAAAATTAATCTTGCACTCATAGCAATGTAACACTCTCCACCAAGGCTACTTTTTCCTTTGCAATACTGTTTGGAATAACTGCTTGTCATTCACAATGACACAAATTCCAGTAAGTATTGCCAAGAAGAGGCAGTCTCTGCAGAGACCCTCATACTTCCGTGATCTTGTAGGGAATGTTTGCTATGTTGAGCAATATAGAATTGAGCAATATAGAATTGAGGATCTCACTGTATTTAAAATTGTGTTCCATTTGCTGTACTAGCTCATGTTATGGAATTCCCTACAGTCTTGGAAAAGATTGATATTTCTTGCAGTTTCAAAAATTCACTCCATGGTTAAAACCAAAATTTTTATCTCAGAGACTCTATCTGGATGTTAGAATCCTCCCGCCGGCCAGTGCGTTCCCACAGGGTGGGCCTCCAAGGGATTCCATTGCCTGGATGTTGTTGTCTGGCAGCCCTGAGAGTTCAAGCCTTCTCTGTGGGGGCATCCTCCCTTTGGAATGAATTGCCCCCAGAGATCCGGACCATCACAGACCTGCAGACCTTCTGGCGCGCATTAACGACCCATTTGTTTCAACAGGCCGGTCTGGCCTAGTATTAATTTTGGGGTTCTAATTGGTGTTTGTTTTTTTTTTCAATTTTTTAAATGTTAAATTTTTATAATTTTATACCTTGTTTTTTTAGACGGTTGTACACCGCCCCAAGTCCCCTCTTGGGAGAGAGGCAGTTTGGATGGATGGATGGATGGATGGATAGATTACATAGATATGTATCTAAGATAGATGATGATAGACAGATGACAGATAGGCGATAAATATTATTATGCTT
>JAEANM010009753.1:0-16183 GCA_017656035.1 Myanophis thanlyinensis
AAGTTGCGAGCCCCTTCCGTGGGAGATAAAATATCATTACCCACGGCCAGCGATAATGGAAGCTGGCTAAATCTAGGTGCAGGAAAGAACAGCCACTCGGTCTTAGCTGGGTTGAACTGAAGTCTGTTAAACCCCATCCAACTCCGCATGGCCTCCAGGCACTGGCCCATCACTTCAACAGCCTCATTGGGGTGGTTTGAATAGTTAAAGTTACCTATACATTTCAATACATAAAAATATTTTCTTAAGGAGAGCTTATCAAAGCAATCTGCCCAAAAATTGTAGTTCATATTTTCCAAATGCTCTGTCTTTCTAGGATTTTTTTTTATCAGAATTTCATTTCATTTCCCTCTTTTGTAGTTTTTTTTTAAAATTGCATTGCATATCTTAATTGAAACTGCTTTGTTCACTTCCCTCAACACCCTAAGAGAAAGTAAAGCAGCAGCTCTGTTCATTTCTTAAAAAGAAACTAGGAATAATGTGCATTTGGATGTGATGGAATTCAGACATGCAACTGTCACATTCTTGCTGAATTTAACTAGACAAATCATTTCATTGATATACATTAAATCTCAGTGAGCCAGAGTTAAATGTGCATTTTGGATACTTTCACCAGACTGCATCATACAGGCCTGGCTTCTTCAACCAACTGTCCTCTAGATGCGCTGACCCACAGTTCCCATCATCTACAGGCAATATGAGGGACCAGATTGGGAAAAAAAATAGCAGCCTAAATATGCCAATTAAGTGTGCTGAATCCATATGCAAGCATGATGAAATCTAAAATGTTACCAATGAGTCGGGTGACACAGCCATGCCAATCTTGGATCTATCTTGCCTTTTCCACTCCGCTGGGGGGGGGGGGAACACATTAATGTGAAGTGTTTCTATTTTATAACGTGGATTATTGATGGGAAAGTGCCACGACATTGTAAAATGCATGTAAATTTTAGCTTGAAGGATACTGGTGTTTAAAAAAAAAAAAAAAAAGCTGGGAGACGAGTAAGTGATTCTAACACTCTCACTGGAAGAGATCGCCAACTCTATTTTAAGGAAGAATCAAACGAGACAGATGCAAAAGATCCGCGCAGTCGACTCTCACAACGTTGGTTCGATTGTGGGCGGTGACTGTCGTGAGCCCCGCCTCTTTTGTACCGGGAAAAGGAGGCTCCTATCAGCTGAGAGGAAACCGGGATCAAATCCTGCCCCTTCGTACTGTTGGTTCGATCCCGTAACAACGCTTCTTGTTATCCTAGCAACCGGCTAGGCCGCCCTGCAGTCCCGTGGGCTGGTGCAGCCGGAGGCATCTGGATCGGACCTGCTCGGAGAGAAGGAGCTTTGCGATTTGGGGGCCCTTGACGAGTGCTCGGTTGTAAGAAATCTTTGAAATTTAGGTCACCAGCCATGCAAGGGAAATAGAGGGGTATATTAGGATGCTATATAGCCAGCCAGAAGAAACTGGAAAGATCATAAGCAAATAGGTGTCCCAGACAATTCTTTATCACCACAGACACAAGATCAGAAGTTTGCAGCCAGTATCTATGTACCCAGCCCTGAATTTACTGAATTAACACCATGTTAGGAATTCTGACTCCCCCCATAAACTAACCATGTTCAAGCCACATGTTAAGCTAAAAGTCTGGCTGGCTATTTTGTGGTTCACTGTCTCATAGCAACATTATCACCAGAAGTTTGGATGACCATCCCCAGTTCTGAAATAATTTGTACTCACAATTATTACAGGTTGAGGCATCTTCTTAGAAGCAAGCATTCATTTGAAGCCCAGGACAGACTTCATTTGACTTCTTAATATGGAGGCATGGTTATATGTATAAATAGCTAACTGAAAGTGCCAGCTAATATCCTACTTCAGAATTACTTTTAGTTTGTTGCTTTGTTGGTGTGTGCATTTAGTGCTGGAATTGTGGCTGAATCATCAGAAAGCCCCTAAGTAGATCCTTACTTTCTCCCTCTGAGTCTACTCTTCCTCAGCCTAATTGAATGATGCTGACCCATTAGCTGTTACAAAACATAAAGTTACCCCTTACATGTCAAACACAACTTATATTTGTTTTGTAGGACAGTTACTAAATAGTGTAGTGATGGATAGCATGAATAATTTTAAGAAGTAACAGCATGCAGTTATTGAACGTTAAGGGGCCTTGGAATTCATTTAGTCCACTGTTTTTAGCAACTAAGATCTGTAGACTTCAATTTCCAGAATTCCCCAGCCAGCAGAATTCTGGAAGTTGAAATCCACACATCTTAAAGTGGCCAAATTTTAAAAACACTGATCTAATCCATCATCCTGTCCAGTGCAGAGATCTATTACTTAAAAACAAAATGTATTGTCTCTCATTACAATTCAATTCAATTCAATCCTTTATTGTCAATGCACAATATGTGTGCAGCGAAATTACACTTCTGAAAACTTATTTTGATGCTGTTTCATAAAATAGATGAAATTCTCCAAACTATGTTGTGGATTAATTCTAATGGATTTCTGGCTTCTTTTCAGAAGTTGTCTCTCTAAAATTACTGGATGAAATTCTTCAGGAAAATTGTCTTGACATGTAGAAGTTTAATTTTTTTGTTAGTTTAATTATTAAATTAATAGTGTATGTGTTTATTGTCTATGTCAGCATAATTATCTTGAGACCCTTTTATCTTAAGACCCTGACTATACTTATGCTAGGCTATTTATTAAATAGCAATATAATGTGAAGGGGTTGAAGCTGATTAGTAAACTGTTCAACTCTATTACCCTTTGAAGATATGAGAATAATTTGTCTGCATTTCCATACCTGAATCTAAAGACTGCAATAACAGGGTTATTTTCTGTTATCACTTTTTCCATACTGGAGCATAGTCTTTGTGCAGTGTGGAAGTCAATACATAATTTTTGGTCTATTTATGAATGTAGATGAATTTGAACCAAAGAAAAGTGCAAAAGTATTTACTTCCCTATTTGAAGAATATGGAAACAAAGAAATAGAACTCCAGTGATAATATATAATTGCCACATTCTGAATTTCTGTGAATTAGTTCAGTGTCATAAATTATTCACCACAAAACTGGCACATTTCAGTTCCCTCAACATTTGATCATAGAATTGATTCAAGCAACAGCAACTTTGTTCTGTCGCATTTATGATCACACTGAATATTTTCTCAAGATAGAATAAGACATATCTGATTTCTAAAAACAAAGATACATTTTAGAACTCTGTAACCCTAAATTTCAACACTATGACTTTACTGCTTCATTGATTCTCTGAAAATTTTTAGTGAGTTTTTGACACTTGGTTATATTTTCTTTTGGTTTTAAAATTTAATGTAGACACTGCAGGCCCACCCACAAATTGTGAAATGATATCTTTAATATTAATCGTCAAATGAGTGCACAATATTTGTTTAACAGGGTATTAGAATAAGCTCCTTTACAAATTATGCTTTTTGTTAGAACTATATGCCCCTTGTGTACGATCCACACAGTAGCAGTTCAAATCTCCTACTTTCCTATCTTTCAAACTCTGACACAAACTCAATATGGCAGTAGTGTAGGAAAAAGCCCATACTTGCCTTTACCATGTCATCTTCCTGACAAATACAAGATGCTCTCTTGCTGAACGCTGTTACATTTTTATGACAACTGGCTCTCTTCTTGGCTATTCAAATCTATGTTGTGGAGCAAAACAATCCTTAAGAGTGGAAGGTAAATTAATTAAGGAAGTCCTTCACTGCCTATCTCAGATTGCCAGAGTGGAGGGTGTCACAAACAGAAATTCAATTCAATCCTTTATTGTCAATGCACAGTATACGTGCAGGGAAATTGAAAGCAGGAAAACTTGTGTTTGTTTCATGAAATATACTTGCCTTACTCTCTTTTGACTGATTACTCAGCAGTATCATCAATGAACATTAAGATACCTACAAACCAAATTGTTTCTGATCATTGAAGCAAGTGAATTTACAGTATCCATTTTATGTGTGGGGTTTTAATCTAATTTTAAAATCCATTTATCCATATTTGTTTGTTCTTTAACTGATTCCAAGCAAATCAGCATTCTAGAGTAATACTGTATTATTGTTGTTATAATATTTTGAATTATCTTAGCTCCTGAATTTTACATAGACAGGTCTATGTGGTTTTTTTGGCAACATTTTCAGAATGGTTCACCAATACCTTCTTAGGAATAAGAGAAAGAGATTGTTTTCAAGTCATCCAATGGCCTTTGTGTTGTGGGGGGGAATAAAATCCTTTAACCACTACATCAGACTGGCTCAAATAGCTGGAAATTATACTGTTTGGATTGCATATTGAATTTTTTATTATTGATTCACAGTTCTCACAGATAATCTCTGCCCTCCATCCCCAATCCCGGAGATTTCTGGAACTTGGAATAATATTGTGTTTAAAAGGTCTTTGACAATATTGGACAAGTGTATATGCAGCATCTGAGCTTGGTATATGTTATTGAAATAGCGTATCACAACAGTGATGTTATCTAGTCTGGTAACCAAATGTCTGCAAGCACACAACCAAGCTTAGAGAACACAGAGGAGTCCACAATTGTAGTTCTACTTAAATTCATTTGTAACCAGTCCGTGATAACAGCAAGTTATTAAGTAAAATACTAAAGACATTTGTTTTCCACTGATAAGATTCTTTTGGAATTTTGCCATATTTACTTCTATTTGCAAAGGCTATCAGAATGTGTTGGGGAGGAGAAAGTAGTTATAAAGTTGCAGAATTTTTAACTACATATGTTGCAAATTATGTACAGAGAGATATAGAGGTGAGAATCACCTATTCACTAGTACCAGTTGTTAACTTTCTAAGCAGTTCGGAAAATCCCACCAGTGGGATATATATAATATCCTATTATATCCTATTTACACCTCTCCTGCGTGAGCTACACTGGTTCCCTGTGGCCTTCCGGGTGCGATTCAAGGTGTTGGTTCTTACCTTTAAAGCACTCCATGGCTTGGGACCCGGGTACTTACGGGACCGCCTGTTGCCACCATCAGCCTCCCACCAGCCAGTGTGTTCCCACAGGGTGGGCCTCCTTGGGATTCCATTGCCTGGACGTTGTTGTTTGGCAGCCCCGAGGGTTCAAGCCTTCTTTGTGGGGGTACCCTCCCTTTGGAACGAATTGGCCCCGGACATCTGGACCACTACAGACTTGCGGACTTTCCAGCACGTATTAAAGACCCATTTGTTTCAACAGGCCAGTCTGGCCTAGTATTAATTTTGGGGTTAATTGGTTTTTTAAATTTTTTAAATTTTAAATTTTTATAATTTTATAATTTCTAACCACTTAATTTTATATTTTTAATCTGTTTTTAACTGTTGTTGGTCACTACCTTATTTTTTAGATGGTTGTACACCACCCCGAGTCCCTTCTCGGGAGAGTGGCAGTTTAGAAATTTAAATAATAAATAAATAATATAGTTTGTGCGTGTGTGTGTGTGTGCATGCACGTGCTGTATATATAAAAGTATCTCCCACTGCAATGACTGGAGGCTACTTTAAAATTGAGAGGAAATCATTGAATCAGAAATTTAAAATGACACATTAATTAGCATGATAGATTACATCCCAGGGTTCTGAAGGAGCTGACAGATGTTATCTCAGAACCATTGTACCAAATCTTTAAAAAAAATCCTGGAGCACTAGAAAACTACTAGAGGATTGGAAAAGAGCTGATGTGGTTCCCATCTTCAAAAACGGGGGTGAAGAAACCAAACTATAGACCAATCAGCCTAACATCAATACCTGGGAAGATACTGGAAAAAATAATCAAAAAACAGATCTGTGAACATCTAGAAACAAAGTTATAATTAGTAGCCAGCATGGGTTTTTAAAAACAGATCATGCCAAACCAATCTTATTTCATTCTTTGACACAGTGAAATACTGTGGACATAGTATACTTAGACTTCAGCAAGTCATTCAACAAAGTAGACTACAACCTACTTCTTGATAAATTAGAAAAATGTGGGCTAGACAGCATCACCACCCGATGGATGTAACTGACTGACAAACTGTACTCAATGAGTAACCTTAATGGTACTACATCTACATGGAGGGAAGTAAGCAGTGGGGTACCACAAGGTTTCATCTTAGACCCAGTACTCTTCAATATCTTCATAAATGACTTAGATGAGGTGGGTAGAAGGGGAACTCATCAAATCTGCAGATGACACTAAATTGACAGGAATAGCCAACACCCAAAAAGACAAGCTCAGGATTCAAAAGGATCTTGACAGACTTGAACAATGGGCCCTATCCAACAACATGAAATTTAATGTGGAAAAAAGCAAGGTTTTATACCTAGGCAGGAAAAAAACAAAGGTATGATGAATACAGAGTAGGTGAAATCTGGCTCAAAAACAGTGAGAGGGAGTCCTTGGAGCCTTGGAGTCCTAGTGGTAAACTGGTTGAACAACTGCACTTAAAGGGTGGTAATAAATGGTTCTGCACTAATCTGAAGAAAAGTATAGAGTAGAATCTCTCAAAGCTTTATATTCGGCTTTTGCTCTTTGCTATCTTTATAAGAGACCTAAAGAATGAAATGAAAGGGATGCTTTTTTAATCTGGATGATGCCAAAAAAAGGGGATTGGTTAATATGTCCAATTATTCAGAAAAGTTAAGGGGGGAAATACGTGGGAGAAAAGAATTTAGAGTTTCTACTGAACTAACAGTTGGACATCAGTAAGCAGAGTGATGCAGCAGCTAAAAATGGCAGTAAAACCTGAGGCTACATTAATAGAAGCATTCTATTCAGTTTTGTGTACAGATCTTCCAGATCATTTGCATTTTCAGATATCAGTGGTGTCATCCTCATAGTACAAGTTATTGATGTTTCTTTCTCCAATTTTGATCCCACATTTCTCTTCTTCCACTCCAGCTTCCTTCAATATTTACAGTATTCAGCACATAAATAGAATAAATAGGAGAAGCCAAGGACTAAGGAGAGTGTATACAGCCTTTCTTTACTCTTAGGCTAACCTGGAGCTAGTCTGCTTTGCTATATTCTTCCAGACTGTGGCTTTCTGTCCCATATATGGATTTTGCAGGGGACAACCAGTGGTTGTCCCAGCTCTTCAAGGTCATTCCACAACTTGATATGATGACATTATCAAAGGCTTTTCTATAATCAATAAAGCACATATTTACTTCTTGTTTGCATATTTTTTTAACTTGGGGCTTTAGCAGTTACCCAGTGTAACCAGAAATTACAGGTTATTCTTGATTTATGATCACAATAATAATTTCTATTTTGACTTTTGGTTCTTTTTGTAAATATTTCTTCAATGGTAATAGCTGTAGAACTTTATTGTCTGTCTGGTTTGCCCAGAATTTTCTTCCATTTTAATTAGGGGACAGAGAAACATTACAGCAGCAAAGCAGGATGCAGGAAAATGTACCTGCAGAGGCCAGTCCGGTCCCTCCTCCAACTCATGCAACAATAAAAAACCCTGCAGCTAATCCCCGACGAATGCGACGGCTTATTGCTGAAGATCCTGAATGGAATCTAGCCATAGTTCCACAGCTCACAGAGCTTTGCATCCAGCACGTCATCAACAATTTTGAAAGTAAGTCATACAGCTTTCCTCTATAAATTTGGTTGCTGAACAAATATCCTTGAATACAGCTTGGAGATATCTGTTATTGAGTGTCAATTGAGGAAAAAGGAAATTAGATGGGATGACTTTTTAAAATCTGTTAAATAGTTGTATCACGGATCAAACCCCTGCTAACATTACTAGTCAACTCCTTTAATTCATAATTCATAATTTTGCCTAATTTGAATAATTGCCATCTCTACTGTAACATGGTATATAATGATTTAAGGTACTCCCTCTGCCTGAGAATGGCAGTTTTGTGAAGACAACTAAATATTCTAAATAATGTTCTCATCATACTCACCAAACTGGGAAGATTTTTTTTGATGGAAGACATACTAAAACAACGTACTTTAAGCCTACTCTAAGTGACATGTAGAAAAGCTCTCTATAATCCCTTGAAATTTCTTTCTTCCAACCAGACAATCCTATCTTAGAAAGGCTACTTCCTGATCACCAAAAGAAAGTTCTCGAAAAGATTTCCACAAGCCTACCCCTTACAGTGACGGCAAATTTGATCAGCGATGAAGGCTACTGGAAACGGTGCTGTACTGGAAGATGGACTGTTTGTGATGTATCCGAGTATGGAAACAGTTGGAAACGGATGTTTTTTGAACGCCATTTGGAAAACATTTTGAAGTTTTACATTCCAGATACTACTAATCCCAACGAAGTTCTAGATCTCATTCCACTCTGCAAGGAATATGTGAAAAAACTAGAGATTGACCAGTTCCTTCCACCAGTGAAGGTAGATCAAAAGAAGGTAGATGAAGATGTTTCTGATACTGAAAGTGATGCTGGAATTGATGAACCTTCTATGGACCATTTTGATTTGAGCCTGCTTGTTCCTGCTCTCCCTCATCTTGAAGAGCTGCATCTTTCATATGGTGTTAAAGACTGTGGCATGAATTTTGAATGGAATCTTTTTGAATTCACTTATCGAGATTGTTGTTCCCTGGCCAAGGCTATTAAGAAACGCCCAACTCTAAAAGTAATTTTTCTAATGCAGTATCATAGTCTTATGTAATCTTAAACATAAAATGAGAATGCCTCAGAATCATAAACTAGCTTGAATCATGGTCTGACACAGTTTTTCCCTGGTAAGATGCTTAGCTTGTCAGCTGGAAAGCCTACAACACAGATTTGAGAACCGAGCATCGCGCGATGGGGTGAGTCCCAGACCTCGCCCCAGCTCCTGCCAACCTAGCAATTTGAAAGCGTGCAAATGCAAATACATAAATAGGTATCACTCCAGTGGGAAGGTAACAACGCTCCATGATGTCATGCTGGTCACATGACCACAGAAATATTTTTGGACAGCGATAAACAATGGCCCTTGAAATGGAGATGAGCACTGCCCCCTATAGTCAGCAATGACTAGTGGAATAAAATCCACAGGGACTCCGTTTACCTTTAAGATGAAATTTTAGGATTGCTAAAGTTGCCCCAGATTGCAGTGCTGGTATAGGGCAACTTCTTCTGTTTATTTTATCTGTATTATCATAAATCTTCCCAAATAAAATCTAGATTAAATAGCAGGAAAGCAACTTTTAAACTTTTCTTCCATTAGAAGGCCACTTCAATCCAATTTATAGACTAATAAAATTTAAAAAAGAATTAATACCAGAAGAAAATGAGAAATTCAAACACTGATCTTAAAAGTTTCTTCTAAGACTTGGCTCTAAGAATTTGTAGTATGTAGATTTTTTTTAAAGTTGCTTTCCCCCCAAATACCTACCGTATTTATATTAAAGATCTCTATGTTAGAGGAAAAAGAAAATAACAGGTGTGGATAGGTAAAAGCAAAACTGATGTTCTTGTAAACTTTCCAGTTCTATATTCCCAAATTATCATAAGCAGTTACAGATACTATACTTTGATTTATAACATCCCAATAGAAAGGTATTTTATCTAATCATTATCAGTTTGCTTGGAGAGGTCACTATCATTTTAATCGCAGCTTTGTTTAGAGGTAATAGGGAGAAAACTTTCAATTGAAATTATCTGAAGAAAAACAGTCAAAGGAAATTACATAACTGCCTACATGCCAGGAGCATTCAAGTAATATTATGTGGGTGCCAATTGTTTTGAGTATCTAAGGCACAATCACATTTTCTTTTTATTGGTTATTTAAATGCCAATATAAACCCTGCTGTTCTGATGCTGCTGCACAACTGATAATGTGATTTCCCTCCTCCCACAAAATATGGCTAAGAGAATGAGATAGAAACAAATACGGTAATTTTCTAGGGCAGGATTGATTCCATCAGACTCAAAACTGTGTATGATTCAAATCCTTATTTTTTTGGCCCAAAACCCACCCCCTAAACCATAATTCCTTAAAATTTATTCTGCAGTTTCTCACCAGTGTTGTCACTTCATAAATAAGCATATTGGTATGTGTGTCGGGGAGGTGGGGAGATCCATTCCCTTCTACTCCAAATCCACCCCTGCTCACAGGTTTACTGGTCCTTAACTGTTCCAAAAATATTAAGTTTTGCTCTTAGCCATAAAGTACCCTGCCCACCCTTATTTTAGACATCTAGAGTGAAAAAATGTGTCTTATTAAAAATATGTTAATATCTTTTATAAATCCTTGTGACCTTATTGTGTTTTTGCAGGTGTTCAAGCTGACCAGGAGCAAAGTGGAGGATGATAAAGCCAGGATACTGATCCAACACCTATTAAACCACCCTTCATTGATAGAGTTAGACTTATCCCACAATTTGATTGCAGACAGAGGAGCACGAGCTATTGCCAAGCTAATTAACCACAGTATGATGGAAACACTTAACATCTGTGATAACAGGATTCGGGCTCCAGGAGCCCAGGCTATAGCTCATGCACTGTCCAAGAATTCTATTTTGATGTCCCTCAATTTACGCCTCAACAACATTGAGGATGAAGGAGGCCAAGCCATTTGCCATGCCTTGCTGCTTAACAGCACGCTGATGACTCTTCATTTGGGTGGCAATGAACTGTCAGAGCCAACAGCCACCCTTTTCTCTCAAGTCTTGGCTCAGAACACTGCTTTGTCTCATATCAACCTCTCCTGCAATCACATTGGACTAGTAAGTAACCTTTCTGAAATGGGAGTATACGTTTCTTACACAGTGCTTAGATTTTTTTTTTGAAGTATTGTCTTACAATCTTGTCAGGGAATTGGATCTGGAGGATAAAACTGGGACATAACATTGGTTGGGAAGGAAATTGGTCTAGCCTAGACATTCAGGAGAACTCCCAGACATAAAAGACATTACAGAGACAGGTTCTTAGCAGAGAGCAGTTGACTTTTCTTCCTGTAGAAAAAAAGACCAAAAGATACTTTTACCTTCTTCTCCTCAATCTTTGGCTGTCTTTAAAAAAATGCAGGGTTTTTATGCAACATCTGCCAGTTGGAAACCCTGACAAATAAGAATATTGATAAAGGTTAAGCTGATAAAGAAAAAAGGAAGGTAGATTTTTCCCCCTTGAGTATTTCTTGGCAAGGACTTCTAAAACAGGGGTCCCCAACTCTAATCTGTGGACCAGCACCGGGCCACAGCATTCCAGAAACCAGGCTGCACAAACAAGTGAAGCCCCATCTGTGGGATGCAGGCAGCATGTGAAACCTTGCCCCCTCCAGTCTGTGGAAAAATCTCTCTCCACTGAACCGGTTCCTAATGTCCAAAAGGTTGGGGGCTGCAGCTCTAAAACATCCCTTTCTATGTTAGTTATTTGCTAAGGTGCCTCAGGCCCAAAATAGGCAGCAAAACAGAAAATGCCTCGGTGTTGCTGGAAGCAACTTCCTACAGCACTTATGCAGGGGCGTAGCCAGAGGGCTAGCCAGGGTGGCCAGTGCCACCTCTAAAAATGTCCTTGCCACCTATGTTGCCACCCCTCTAAAGACGTTTTTATTTTGAGAATCTGTAAGCTACTTTGTGCAGAAGAAAGATTAATAATAACATAACTGTGGACCACCTCAATAAATCCTTGCCACCCTCTGGCCACCCCCAGTTTAAAAATCTAGCTCCGCCACTGCACTTATGTAGAAAAGAGAGCAGATACCTGGACAACCAGCAATGTGAGGAGGAGCCAGGTGACCCCGCATTACTGTTCTCATTTGAGAATTATATTTGAGAACTCAATTGAGAACTATTTGAGAACTATGTGACACAAGAAGGAGTCTTTTTGGCTTTTGTTTTTAGAAAATAGTCCATTCAACTTTCAATTGTATCTGCAGATTAAAATACTACAATGCAATACATTCTATTCAGATGTAGTCAAATATCTTTATTATTTCTTTATCATTCTGTGTCAGATTAAATGTTGACCTAGAGAGCAAATTTGGTGTAATAATGAAGGCATCAGGCTGGAAACCAGGTGACCTAGTTCTACTCCCATACCTAGGCACAATGCCAATGGGTGACTTTGGGCTGGTCACCAGTCAAACTAGTATTTAGATCAGTGACCTTTAACTTTTTGGGCCCAGGGACCGGTTCCATGGAGAGATGTTTTTCCGTGGACTGGAGTGGGTGTGGTTTCACATGCTGCCTGCATCCCACAGGTGGAGTTTCGCTTGCTTGCACAGCCCAGTTGCTAACATACTGCGGACCGGTGCTGGTCCATTGACCAGGGATTGGGGATCCCTGATTTAGACTATCAGCATCCCAGCAGCTTACACAGCATATATTTAATGCACATGTTCGTTATAACCTTAATATAATTTCAGAATACAACTAAAATACCAATAACATACCTTCTTTACGGCTATGCAGTTAAATAAATTTTCAGGAAATGGCCATACATCTTTTGATAGCTGAAAAGATTTAATGTAAAAATTATAAACATAAATACAAAGGAGAAGTATTCTCAATTTCTAGATGACTGTTATACAGTATATAATCATTAATCTAACTTTGTGATTGATGTCTTTATTTTAAAAGCATAAAATTAAGAACAGTAATAGAAATCAGACAAGGGAATTAATGAAGACACGTCAGCTCCTGTCAAAGGATCATTGGCTTGATTTAATTTCTCAATTTCAATAATATTCCTGATTAGTTTATCACTGCCTTTAAAACCTATCTAGTAGCACATGTGTCATAGTGTCATTTGATAATTCTCATTATGCCAATATTGTTTTTATGGACCTACAGAGGTGCATTAGAATTGAAAGAGTTAATGGTTTTTTTTACTCTTTCTTGTATGTCAAAGCTTTGAAGAATGGCCTACCACATCCACCTAGTATTCTCTAAGTAAATCCTTTATTATCTCCTGACAACATAATGAAGCAATAGGAATATCTAGCTGTCATTGCATCTTCACAACTGAGAGTATAATCCATAATCCATTATGTGAGCAGTTATCTTTAAATTGCAGTAGGTTGGCAAAATAGCAGCATCATGGACACAGATTTGGGTTCACAGTAACTCAAAATTAAAAAACTACCCAAGCTACTTTTTACTCTGTTCTTGAGCTTAAAAACTATTTAGTACAGCTGAATCTGCCCTGAGAAATATTTTAGACTGCTCTTATTCCCCACACAACAGAGTTGAAAGCCCAACCATTCATTCCCAGAGGAAGGGCATAATTTTAGTTTAGCTTTTGGGAAAGAATTTGAGTGCCCTGAAAGTTCAGAGAAACAGTGGGAATGAGCTAGAATCAAGCCAGCATGACATACCAGAAAAAGAGTTCAGTTATAGAAACTTCTTAGAGGCATTAGGTGAAAATGAGTTATGGATTGGGGGAAAATACGTGCACATTTTACAATATCTCAAAAGGAATTTCAAGAAAAATGCTCTTCAGGCTACTTTTGTACATTTTTAAACTAACATTTAGGTTGTGAAAGGCTATTTGGTCTTCATCTTAAGTCTCTTTATTGGTTTCAGGATGGAGGAAAGCAATTGCTGGAAGGCATGTCTGATAACAAGACAGTAGTGGAATTTGATCTCAGACTGGCAGAGGTGGGACAAGAGAGTGAATATCTTATTAATCAGACTATAAAGGCTAATCAAGAATTAGCCCGTCTCAAAAACCTGCATCATTCCATAACACGGACCACAAACTACTGAGAAAAACATCCTGCATAGTATAGTTTTGATGTTGCCTGTTCACTTACATTTGTTTAAGCATTTGTTTTTGGGTAATCTTTGTAATCAAAGCTATTTATTCTCAGATTATGATTGAATGGATGTAACTCCATATTCTACAACTACTTTGGTGAAGTTTTTGCACATCTCTTAAATTCATGCTCTTGGATAATTAAGCCTGTAACTAAGCCCAAGCATGTAACTAATAGCTATATACTGCATCCCTGTTTAGATTTGCTTCTTTGTTTGTTCATTTATCTATTTTTTTTGGGGGGGAGGGGTCAATTTTAAATAGTAAATTTCTCATAATGTATAAAGCACACAGTGAGTATTATTTATAATTTAACCATTCATTTTAAATAGCTTAGCTTGCCATTCTGGAAACCAAACATTATATATTGAATACATAACAACTACTGTTGTTAAACAATAAGAAAGAATACATCTTATCAATTATCAGATATTAAAAAGAAACTTAGATTTGATAGAACTTAACTGTTTTCCTGTTCTTCATTTATTTCCTATCTCTTTTAATTATTTCTCTTCTTCCCTTTTTATTCAAACTATATTCTACTAAATGTGGATATGATAAATGAATGATGCTTAATGTGAGAATTAGAAATTGCAAGATCAGAACTGAAGGACCTGAAATCTAAACTGGTCTATATAAATATAATAGATGGCCCTCAGCCAATTATTCTGGCACACAAGTAGGAAGAAGAGGTATAAGATTTTAATCTTGACTATGCTTGACTTACACTATTGGTATGAGTCATGGAGTTGGTTTATTCAATAGTAATAGCTTTATTAGTATCTGTAATAAAACTGTCTTATCAAGAACTTTGTCCTTGAATCTCTACCTCTGAGCTTTCTAGTTCTATATCAGTCTAGGCACAGCCTAAAATGTAATCCTACCAGTGACCTTGAATTACAGTATTACATAATTCTGTAATTACATAATATATAAATATGTATCAGCTTTAGCTAGTGATATCAAATTTCTATTTTTACTCAATTAAACATGGACAGAGAAATGTATTATACACAGGATGATATGCTTCTTAATCACTGCCTGAAAACATTTTAGTGCATATCTGGAGCCAGTACAGTCTTTTAGCAGTTTAAATAAGGTTTGAAGCAGCAAATAATCAATTTCAGCTGCTGAGAGACAATGAAGTACCAGATCAGAAAAAGCAGGGACTATTCCAGAAACTGACATAAAAGAGATAATCAGACAAAAGAACAAGGCCAATAGATTACAGTGGCTGCCAGAAGTATGAGATGTAGAAGATTTTCTACATCACTGGATCACAAAAACAGTTTTCAGTTCCTCAAAGAAGAAACAAATTCTGTGTCTTCAAGGAAAGAAAAAAGAGGCACTGAAACAGGAGACAGGCTAAAGAGCAGAAGGAATACAGTTGTAAAGAGATAACTCAGAGTTATTGATATATTATCAAGTGGAACTGAAATACATCCCAGTTGGTACTATGGATGTGAGAAAAATTCTAAGGCTTATGAAATTGGTTAATAATTAACTTGCTAATTCAATGGAGAGAAATGTCACATAAAGAATAGCTACAACTGCATTCTGATACAATTTGACATCTTGGAAGTTGAGGCTCAGGCAATATTTAAATTCACCCTTCCAGTTCAGGGAAGCAGAGCAGAAGTATTTCAGATGAATGCTGAAGAAATAACATTGACGAGAAAATTTGGTGTCAGGGATCATAGTATTTAAATGATGGACTGCTAGCATTAAATAGGTCGTACTTCAAAAGAATCAGTTAAAATATGTTTGAAGTGTGACAATTATTAGGAGAGCTTTAAATTGAATTTTTAGAGTTCCTAAATGAAAATCCTAAAGGTGAAGTCATCAGATACAAAACTATACTGGAAGAATATGTACTGCACTCCATTAAAGCAATCAATCAAAAATTACAACACTGACTTGCAAAGTTTGCGGCTTTTGTTTCTTGAAATGCAAAATTAACAAGGTGCATTTAATATTTCAAGTAGAGAAAGGGGGAATAGTGAATCATCATCTGTGGGGGGTCAAATATTGAAAATGTGCTATTGTGTCAGAAGCTCTGAATCTTTGGTACGTATTGTGAAGCCACAAGAATGTAAAGGACTTTCATTATTGCAATATGATACTGCTTTGGGCATTTTGACAAAATGATCTTACAGGCACCTTTGGATTTAAAAAGAACAACATACTGCTGTAATGACTCCCATGATTAGAATATAACAATGGAAGCAGGTTGTTTGTTCAAAAGGTTGAATCATAGAGCTGGAAAGGAAGTCTTCTACTCCAAACTTCCCACACACGCACACACACACCCTCCAAGGCAGGATTCCTTCTATCATCCTGGACAAATGGAATGTCCAATCTTTTCTTGGTAACAAATTCAAATTCAAATTTTATTGGTCACATGCACAATCATACATGGTACGATATGCAGTGAAATGCTTACGCAACCA
>JAEANM010009754.1:0-16182 GCA_017656035.1 Myanophis thanlyinensis
GCAAGAGTTACAGGAAGTTACTTGAGAAGAAGTAGCATTAGGTAGTGGTTTCCCTTTAAGGAGGAGGGAACAGAATAGGGCAGTGGTGGCGAACCTTTTACTTACCGAGTGCCAAAAAGTATGCGTTTTGCACATGCCATCTGCGCTTGCGTGCAGCTCCTCTACGTGTGCTGCATGGGCAACCACACCATCTGCGCATGCATGCAGCTTTTACACGTGCAATGCTCTCACGCTGTACACAGGCACTCATGCACACATGAGTACTCACAGGTGCATGCACAGGAGAGCTTGGAAGACCAGCTGGATTTCCTGCTGCAACCGCACGCATGCACAGCGGAGGCCCAAAGACCAGCTGGGGCTCTGCAATTGTGCATGCATGCATGCGCGATCTCATGTGCATGCTCAGCTGGAGGTAAGTTGGCCGACAGTTTGTGTGCCCAGCAACATGGCTCTGCGTGCCACCTGTGGCACCCGTGCCATAGGTTCGCCATCATGGGAATAGGGGATGTTTATAAAAGGAAGCTGGTAAAGGGTGTTCCTTCCTTCCTGCATTTCTTCCTGCTTCGTTCCTGTGTTACTTGCTTGCTTGTTTGACTGGTTTACAGAACAGAACTTCTCCGTGCCTGAGTAAGGTAATTGCTGCCACATGTATTGTATATTATTGTAGATAAACCACTGTATATAGCCGTGATAGCGAACCTATGGCACAGGTGCCAGAGGTGCACACAGAGCCATCTTGCTGGGCACGCAAACTGTTGGCAAATTTACCTCCAGCTGAGCATGCACATGCAATCGCGCATGCATGCATGCGCGATTGCAGAGACCCAGCTGGTCTCCGCACCTCCACTGTGCATGTGCGCGATTGCAGCAGGAAATCCAGCTGGTCTTCGGAGCTCTCCTGCGCATGCACATTTGATTGCTCATGTGTGTATGAGTGACTGTACACAGCCTGTGTGTATTGCACGTGCTGCATGGATGTGCAGATGGTACGGTTGCACATGCAGAGCATAGGGAGGAGCCACACGCAGCTGCAGATGGCACATGCAAAGCACGTACTTTTTGGCACTCAGTAAGTAAAAGGTTCGCCATCTCTGGTATATAGTAAAAGACTTTCTTTGTGTGCTGTATCTTGTTGCTCTTGGGTTACAGCATAAAGGCAGTCACTCTATAAAAATCTCTGACAGCTCTAAATTTTCTGCATGCACTCTGACACTTTTCAGAGAAGGAGAAAGAAAGGCTCAGGCAGGAGAGCTTTGTTCCTGCAGCAAATGGCAGCGGCTGTTGCTTGGGCTTTGCTCTTCCCAGCTTAGGCCTTGGGAGCGAGAGAATGACATCCAGGCAGGGGCCACTGTAAAAAAGCACTGGTTGCTGAAATCATGAATCCTGTTTTACAGTTCTGGATATTCTGAGCATCTCTGTGGAAACACCAAAGGAATTGGGGATCTATCTGGATTCTTTTCAGCTGCTGCTCTGGCTTATTCTCCTGACATATATCCCACATCAAATCTAACATGCCAAGCAGGTTATATACCAGGCATGCTGTATAATGTGGGGTGTCCTTTAGGGTTTGTATTTGCTCTGGAGTCTTTTTGTGTCCCAGCAGAGTCTCTTTGTGGAACTGAGAGGAAGGAAGGAAGATCCATTTCCATCTCTCTTGGCTCTCATCCTCCCTCTCGCTTTCTGAAAAGGAAGGAAGGAAGGAAGGAAGGAAGGCTATATTTATACAACATTCTTAGTTGATTAATTACTTCATTCACACAGTATGCTAAGCATAACAGGTTACAAAAATACATACAAATCATACTAATAAGACCAATGTAAAAAAAAATAAAATTAAGAATATTCATCATACCAATAAGCACATTGAGCTCCATCAATGGCCCAATGCTGAGGAAAAAGCCATGTGTTTGTGGACTTCTGGAAAGCAAATTGGATCAGGGCCATTTGGATCTTGAGGCTGTTCCAAAGTCCAGTCTTGTGACAAAGAAATCACGTCTTGTGAGGTCTATAGGTTGACATTATTTTAGAGAAGGCATTTGGCACATGCCCAGCCTGCACAATGATACAAGTATGAATGTATGTTTCCTTAACTTAAGTAACTGTGGTCTTCAACGGCAGATATGGTTTTATGATTCAGGAGCCTTGATGGTGCAGTGGTTACAACCCAATATTGTAACAGCATTGTAACTCTACCCACTGCCAGGAGTTTGATCCTGACCAGCTCAAGCTTGACTCAACTTTCTATCCTTCCAAGGTTGGTAAAGTGAGGACCCAGATTGTTGGGGGCAATAGGCTGACATTGTAAATCACTCAGAGAGTGCTGTAAAACACCGAGGAGTATATAAGTCTAAATTCTATTGCTATTTAATGATTAACAGATTTTGTTTCCTTACAGCATTCTTCCCTCTGTTGCTTTCTACAGGTGGCCGATGCTGGCGCTACAAAGGATCTTCTCTAGAAGTTGGCTTTCCCCAAAAGTGCAGCCTTACTGGTGATCTCCCGCGCCACCCTGACACTGCCCTGTTCTTCCAGCCACTCAATCAGCTGGTGCTTTTCAAAGGACCTAAGTATTATGTAGTCAATGAGGAGACCTTCCAAGTGGAACCTTATTATCCCCGAAGCTTGAAAGACTGGGGAGGGGTTCCAGCTCTGGCAAATGGTGCCATCACACATCAGGATGGCTTTGTCTACTTCTTTCGAAATGACCAATTCTGGAAATTCAACCCAGAGAAGCTAGAAGTGGTCGAAACTGGAAAATGGGCTGTTCAGCTAAGATGGCTAGGCTGTCAGGATGTTAGTCTAAATCAAGCTGGGGCCTGATGTTTCTGTTTATCTGTGGATTTGTCCCACATTTTTCTAGTAAAAATCTCCAGAAGGCTAGAACTTCTTAAACTATTCACTCTGTCTTCAACGGCGTTTCAAGTTTGGTCCCAAAGAGATTACAGAAAAACCAAAAGCAGTCCTCAAGGCCTGAGCCAAAATGGTCTTTTCTGGAAGAAAAATGCAAACTTCTGGAAGCAGAACAGTTTGATATGAGGAACCACCAATCAAGATTTGCACCATCAATGTTGAGCGTTAATTTATTGTGAAGTGGGTGAGACACAGCATTTCTTGATTTGCAATGACACTAAATTGATGTTGTGCCTTCTAGTCAGCCCGAGGCATTCTAGAAAGGAAGACAGAAGATAAGCGTTATTCTCTACTGGCAATTGATTGCACCTTCATATAGAAACAGGTCTTCTTACAGCTATCAGTTTCACTTGGAGTCTTCTGTATTATTGTCTATCTTTATTATCCAGAATTGACTGGCATGGAGAATGCAAAACCAGAAGGTCTTTTCAGCAATACATTTTCCTCTACAACTGAGCCTCATGTACCGTCTACCTGCGGAGTTGGTTCCATTTGATACTTCTTCAATATGGAGCTTTCCCCACCATCCAGCTAGATCTGAAGAAGCTTCTTGGATGAGAAGCGAAACGTCTTCAAAGAAAAACCAGAAAGTCTAGTTGCCTCTTGAAAAGCATCTTTGGGACAACCATGACCTGGATGACTGAGAATCTCCATAGACATATGGAGCGAAGGATGTTCCAAGTTACTACCTCTCCTTCCTGCTAGATACTGTAATGTAACTTCTGTATTAGTTTTTAGTTTCTTTCTTACACAGGTAGCCATTTTGTAGGGTTATGATGTTATATTAATTATAGCAATCCTTTATTCATTTTCCATGTATATAGTTTCATTTCAATAATTGTATAAAGAAAAAATATGGGACATTGGTACACTCAGAAAGGCTTTCCACACCGTCACAACAGGTTGAGACATGAATCTGAGGCTTCCCTTTGGATACTCAATCTTCTTTGAGTGCGTTAAATTGCTACAGGATTATTTCTTTACCTCATATCTCCTGGGTCTTCTAACATATTGATATTATTTCTGTCAGGCATGAAAAGTCAGGATCAGATATAAGTTCCAGTTCAAACGATTTATTGCTCAAGCTTATACACAAGAATCTAGTCAGCTAATGGTCTAATTGGTGCTATTGTAGATAAGAATTAATGGAATTCAAGAGGAGCTGGACTTGGAGTGTTTGTGAACACATAATGATTCTAGGCTGAATCCTCTTTTGATTCTTTGCCTGCTCTTCTACAATTTTCAGTAGACATGCAGTTCTGAGATAATTTTTCTCAAACTGATATATTTGGAAGATGGTGCTATTTTTAATAGATGTCTCTATTTAGAGATTTGGAATATTCTTTCATCGTTGTCCTTAAGAACATATAAGGAGACATTCTGATTCAACAGATATGAGATCCATCTTGACTAGTATTTGATTTCCCACATTGAAGACAATAGGCAGAATGGGTAATCCCCTTACGTTCCCAGCAATGGTGATCGAGATGGTTACGTTTCCAAGCTTTGGTGATATCGGTGGCATATAAACTATCTTCCGTAATGTCTAGACAAGCTGCTCTGGCACTCAGAACTTGGTTGTTCTGGAGGACTGAGCTCAGATAGTATTATACCCTATCAAACAACTATATCAGCAGCCTTGGTCAGAGCACATGAAACAATGGGTCTTGTGGTAAATATACACTTGGATAATGGGTATAACCCTGTGTCTGGGCTGTATATATCTTAAACTGTAAGTCATGGAGTGCCCAACAATTTGTCATGTATATAAGAATGCGTGTATCAAAAAGAGTTCAGATTTTTTCCCCCTACTTGTAAGACTAAATTTATGGGTTTCTGTGTGGATTGTATGTGTATGGAATCATGCATAGTTTTCAGCCACATGGTGATGTTTCTTAAACGGCTGGTATTCAAACATTTGCCTTTGTTCACACCCATTTACAATATAATGTTTTGGGGAAAGTAATTTATTTGTTAGAACTTTATAGCAGGAAATGAGCACCATCATTTTTCTGTCCTTCCAAGGCTTCTAGAATAATGTAGTGCCAAATTTATGATTATTGAATTTTATCTTTCAGGAATTGAATTTATATATAAAGTATATCTATTACAATTGACCGAATAATCATCCCAGAAAGCTCATCCACTTTAAGTTTAAAAAGTAAGGAGTTTATTGTAAATGCAAGATTATCATTTCCAATGTAGAAAAATGAAAATTAGAATTTCACAATTACTTGGGTTTATTATATCCCATTTTAGGATTCCATGGAACAGTTTGAAAAACCCTCAACTAGAGAAATAAACAGGGCTATGTAGTGGCTGCATTATAGAACTCACAGCCAAGGCCGGGCAGTTATAAAACATAGTTCCAAAATACTGACTGGCCAAAAAATCCAAGCCACAGCTTCTTTACAGCTACAAAATGAAACCTCACCAGTATTCTTCTGCTACAAAATCTTTGTATTCCAAGCAGATCTGGTTAGTTGCCAAACTGAGTGCTGTGGAATGTAGTCTGGATTCCCAGGAGGGAGGGGCTGCACTCCAGAGGGCAAAGATGCAGTGAAGCACAGACTATATCTATAGTGATGCAAATAGTCGCTTTAGTTTGATGAGATTTCTGCTTAGAAGTGGGGAAAAATAAAATTACTCCGAAGTAATTCCATATGTCTTTCTTGAAGCCTGACAGGTGAGGAATTATGTCTGATGCTTTGGAGATTGACTGGTGGCATCTTATAGTATGTGAACATGGTCATCGTGTCCTTATTTTTGCAATATTTTATCATAATGGTAGCACAATCATTTTCTTCTGTTGATGATCAGGACTACTGAGGAATTGTTTTCACCTTTGATTTCTTGCTGCAATGTGCCATTTGGTCTCTTTTTCCTTGCCTGAAGAATGCAAAAGGGAGTTGGCCATTCTTTGTCCTTCTTCATGTTGCAACACGCCAATGTTGACTTTTGTCAATCGGATATTGACAAACTACTTAAGAGGGCAGCAGCCTGTTTCCCAGGATTAAACATTTGTTTACCAGTCAAAAGGCATGCACAATGCATACATATACATTGAACAACTTTGCAATAGGTGTCAGAGCTGGAAGAGGACAGATATGTTTTTTTGAACAGCCAAAATGGCAAAAAGGGATACTTCGCAATGGATTCTGAATGGTAAAAATGGGCAGCTAAAAGACTTAACATCGATCGATGTTGTTTCACCTGCGTCATCATTTATTTCTCTTTGCTACCTGTCACTGAGCAAAGAGTTCTTTGTTAGAATGGTTTGAATTAATATTTCTTCTGATTCTCAGAAACCACTCATTTCAGGGTTAAGGACTTTATAACTATGCTTTCATAACATGCTAAACCTAACACTTGGATCAACAAATTACTGGAGATGGGCAAAAATCTATCTGTTTCTCAGGGAAAACAGCCTGTCTCTGTATTCCCAGGGTTGGTTCAGATTTTTCCAGAAGTGGATTATCCAAAACATGAAATAAAAGTCTTAAAATAAGTTTGAGTCAAAAATACCACAAACCATTTCCTGCTCTTCCACTTCAAAAATGCATGAATTAGTCCTGGAACACCTGGATTGACCCATTCTGGGTGAAAATGGCCATATACTGAAGACCCAGCTGCTACAAATAGAACACATGCACTGTCCAAACACATCATATTGTTTTAACATAGTAGTATGGTTCGTATTATGCTGAGATGACACACTAAATAACTCTTATCAGACCAGGGACAGGAAACCCTCTAGGCCAGGGGTCCCCAAGTTACCCCTGGTCCAAGGACCAGTATCGGGCTGCAGCATGCTAGAAACTGGGCCATGCAAACAAACAAAGCCCCATCTGTGGGATGCAGGCAGCTTGTGAAACCATGTCCCCTCCGGTCCGCAGAAAAAACTCTCTCCATGGAACGAGACCCTGGTGCCTAAAAGATTGGGGGCCACTGCTCTAGGCAGTTTAGCAGACAAGCAGATCTCATGGAGGCCATTCATTGCTTATAGAGGGCAGATGGAATGGCCTTGAAGAGCTGCCACCAAGGCAACAGTCAGATAAACGGGGCTTGAGCCCAGATTAATACAATAACCTGAGAAAATGTTTCCAATAGGCCTCTTCCTAGTTCACATAAAGTAAGGGAGGGGGAGCACAGTCAGGCCTGCAAGATTCTGTTACTATAGCTGTTCAATAAAATCTCTATAGCATTAATTTCTTAGCCTGGTTTACCTTCTTGGGCTAGCAGAGTTTCTCGCAAAGATGCTATTGTTTTGCTTTCAGTCATTCATTCCCCACCAATAATGAGATTTTAGGTTGACTTCTGGATGAACTTGTCATTCTAAATGACACACCTAAAATATTTGGCTAATTTTTGTATGAGAATAACTTTGGGAGAATTCCCTCACACTATAAACATAAAATACCCAGCCCCAAACAGCTTGGGAGAAAAATAAATGCTTTTCTTATTGATCCCACTTGTTAATTCCAGGGAAACTTAGGAAACCACATATGATGATCATAAGAGGTTCTGAATGTATAGAGACACGTTTCTAGACCAAACATGAACCATTGGTAGGAGAGGTTACCAACACAATTGGAGGTAACAGGTTGGAGAACATTGGCATAAATAAAAGTATGAAAGGGACTAGAACATGGTTAAAATCTATGAGTTGAATAAGCAGAGGTAGAGATTAGAACCATATTAATCCTTAGGATGCTATACTTAAGATTCTTCTGGTATCATTCCAACCTTGCTATAACTCCATGTTTTTGCAAATCCTCAAAGCCAAATAGATTTTATTTACAACAAAACAAAGCTATCTCCACACACATATATGTAGTTATGGTGAACCTGGGCAAATTTCCATCCTTTTAGGTTAATCAATTAAGCAGATGACTGATGTTGTTGGTGGACCATCAAGAAATAAATCCATTGTTCCCTCTCATGGCCACTTTGTCTCTACCTTCTGCTTCTGCTGGAGCACCAACTAAGTCTATGGAACCTGGAATAAAAACAGTTAAATCAGACCAAGGTTAATCCAGTCCAGCATTGTTTCTACTGGTGATAAGCTAAATACCTCATGAAGCCCTTTCCTCTTTAACCTTAGCATCTGATATAGTAATGAGAGATGTTCCACTGAGACATGCTATGTGCTAAATTCTGTTTTCCATAAATATGTGTATTTTTTAAAATCATAACATCAGCCTGACTATCTCAGCCCGAAATGTTCTTCAAGTCCAATATCTGCTGTCCAACCATTATAGTCAACTAAATACTTCATAGAATAATGTTTCTCAACATGGCTGGCTGGAGAATTCTGGGAGTTGAAGTCCACACATCTTAAACTTGCCATCTTGGGAAACCATTGCTCTTATCTGTAGCACAGAGGATTAAAATAAAAACTAAAAGGTGATATTATTTTATTTAGAGTCAGTTGGAAGATGGGCAGCTGTATATATGTTGACAGTAAATAAGTTTAAATGTAATTAAATTTAGTTAAGATTATTAATCTTTATCATACATTTTGTGATTTTCTCATCTGCTACATAACTTGTATTTGCTTGGCAGAATAGTTTTGCTTAATTTTAATCTCTATCTTTTCATGAGTCAATGAGGTTTATGATTTAAAATATTGGGGGAAACTTGGTAATTGAGTTTTCTGATGGAGATTCTGCAGGATTTTGAAAAAGTCAGGACAGCATCTGTGATTTCACGATCAAAGCTCCACCCTTTTCATATGCATAAAAAGGGGCAGAGTTTTAATCATGCAGTTAGTGCCACTATCTTGACTATATATAGAGAGATGGATAGATAGAGGTCCTGACTGCATGGTCTCCTTCTTCCTTTCCATCTCCATCTCTGCCTCCCTCCTTCACTCCCTCCCTCCTTCCCTCTCTCCTTACAATTTCTGTAGAACTCTGTGATAAAATCGGTGTGGAATTATATATATATATATTTAATTTTTTAAAAAGTGTGGAATTGAAGTTAAGAAGCTATGCTAGGATTGGAAAATCCACATTCAAACTCACATTCATCTTGAGCCATGGAAACCCATTGGCCTTGGGCTAAGCCAGGGGTGGGCAATTACGTCTCCTTCATGACTCGTGGACTTCAACTCCCAGAATTATTATTAAGTGTTGTATCTTATGATTCTCTACGAATGTACCTTTCCTTTTATGTACACTGAGAGCATATGCACCAAAGACAAATTCCTTCTGTGTCCAATCACACTTGGCTAAGGACTTCAAGAAGATTCTAATCTAATCTTCTTGAAGTCCTATAACAAACTGAGTTCTCGCTTGGGAGCCTGGGAAAAGGGTGGGCTATGAAGCTGACAAACGGGAGCCAGGCATATTTATTAGATGTTTATCTCTTGTTTATTTTTAGTCAGCGCAAAGCATCCATGAAACAAGAACTCAGTGAGATGCATTGGGTTGAGAGACAGTGGCTTGTTCAACGTCACCCAGCTGGCTTTCATGCCTAAGGCAGGACTGGAACTTTCAGTCTCCTGATTTCTAGGCCAGCACCCTAGCCATTACATCAAAGTAACCAAAGCTCTTAAATTATCCCTTTGGGGGCTATTTTAGGGTCTGTTCTCTCAAGGGAGCGAATCAGATGCTACTGGGAATTTCATAAGCTCCTTTACATTTACCATCACTAGAAAAGAAATGAAATAGCTTCTCTTTCCATATCATTAGCACCATTCCTGGTCTCGGAAGATTTTCTTAGCTTTGCCAACTTGCTAAATAAATAAACCCAGCCACCAGCGACTGAATCTGCAAATTACAATGTAGATACCCAGAAATGTGTCTTGCCTGTGCTCATGGTGGGACTCAGAGCCTCTGGCAAGCTCTCTGTGCTGTGGCCCAAGAGCCCATGTTCAATGAAGACTGGGCTGTAATGTAATGTCTCACATTTTTTGCAGAACATAATCTCACATGCCGGGCACATATTACTGGATGTTTTTTTCCTCTGGACTTGGCAGCAAACTGGCTCCTGACAAGACTTGTCTCTGCAGCAAAGAAAGAATTAAGAGATTTAAAATGACCCAGAATAAAAACACATCTCTTCCAGAGAGCAGATGATGCTTAAGGTTGTAATTACAGGCATTAATATTAATATTAAGATTGTAATATTTATAATAATATACTCCTACCACCGGGCAAGAGATGCAGAAGCATAGCCAGCCAGACAAATAGCCTGAAAAACAGCTTCTATCCATGGGCCATATTTGCACTCATGTTGTGCATTGACAATAAAGATTTGAACTGAGTTGAATTGAAATTGAATTATGGCAGTTTCAGTGTCCTGGGAACATGTGATCATCTTTTGCAATCTTCTGACAAGCAGAGTTAATGGGTAAACCAGACTTACTTAACAATTGTGTTCCTAACTTTTGCATTGCAATGATTGCAATGATTCACTTAACATGGGAAGATCGTAAAATGGAGCAAAACTCACAGCAAATGCCTCACTTAGCAACTTACATTTTGTACTCAGTTGTCGTCATAAGTTGAGGACTACCTTTTATTTGCAAATAATCAAATGAGCAAATGAACAAGACGTTCATTTTTACAAATGGTTAATGCTTGTTTGTTTTTTCTAGAGGAAGGGGCAAAACAATTTTGTCCTTTCTAAAATGTGATGGAACCTTCCAAAGCTGATTCTTCCTCTGATCTTGGAGGAGGTTAGGGAGAATCTCTCTCCCGATCCACAGCCAAGACCCTAACTAGTGGTACTTCTGAACCAATCACAGTGCTAGGATGGATGTGTTTCTTCCTATATCATTCATCGATGATGACGGAAGGTGGGAGCAGCAAAAATGCTGATATGATTGCCTTTGAATATAGATGCTCAGCAATTTACAGCTTTCTCTAAATGTGGGTGGTATAGTTCTATTCAGTTACATGGACCGTGAGCTTGATTGAAGCTAGTAGGACATTTTAAGATGGTAGGGCAAGAGAGGGAGAATCTGTTTAATAAAATGATGGTGTGAAACCTAGGGTTGTCTTTTGAAAATTAAACACAGGAAGACGCAGGGTTTCGAAACAGAAGGATTTCTTTACAAATTATGGTTTTCATTGCTATGAGATGCAGATCTTGTTCACATGGCTACTGCTTTGCTCCCTGTTAAGGAGGATTTTAATGTGAAAAATGCTTAATTGCATGGTGTCCAGTTGGGAAAAAAGAGGCAGGACTTATGTCATAATGCGAGCGCTTCAATTGATGAGTAGAAGACTTATAGTTTAAAGACCTGGGCTCTTTCTTGCTTCAAGAACCATCTTTTCAGCTGTCCCTAACATGGTACTCAGCACCTTAGTTGAATTTCAGCCCCTCCCACCAATCCATGGGGAAATCCAAAGATTAAAGTCCCTTGGGAGATGGGGCGGTATAGAAATCTTGAAATTAAATTAAATTAAATTAAATTAAAGTCCCATCAGGACGCCAATGGGGAAGCTGAAGACCTGCAGCACTGAGTACAGAGATGAAGTAGATGACCTCCAAAGATCTCCCCAGTGTTAGGATTCCACGTTTCTACCCTTCTGTTAACCTTAAATGGAGCCTTTTGGTTCTGACAACCATGAAGGAGAAGATGCCTGGTTTAAAGCATTGGCTAGTACCTGTCTCCCAACCAGGTCAGCCCAGAGAGAAGGGGGAAGGGAAACCATCCCCAAAGCCAATTCTCGGGCTTCCGTGTTTGTTCCGTGTTTGTTGAAGTCTGAGGAACGTCTAGTAGGCTAAAATCGGTTATGTCTGCATTGGCTTCCAACTCCTTTTCCGAGGCATCTAACCCTTGGTGGCATTTTTCATCTGACTGGTTTTCTTCCTGTTCTTGTCTGTTTTGGGACATTGGAAATCATTTGGAACCTGCCCCCCAGAAAGAAGGGAAGACAAATGATAACAGTAAGTAGCAATAGCAATAGCACTTAGACTTATATATCACTTTACAGTGCTTTACAGCCCTTTCTTAAGTGGTTTACAGAGTCAGCCTATTGCCCCCAACAATCTGGGTCCTCATTTCACTGACCTCAGAAGGACAGAAAGCTGAGTCAACCTTGAGCCTGGAGAGACTTGAACTGCTGAAATGCTGGCAGTTGGCAGTCAGCAGAATTATCCTGCAATACTGCATTCTAACCACTGCGCCACCACGGCCCTTAGTAGTAAAGAATAGGTCAGGGAAAACTCAACCAGGCCAAAGGTGTCTAAAGGTAGAATCGTGGTAACGACCAAAGTTTGTTAATATGAGACATTTTGCTGCTCGTCCAAGCAACTTCATCAGTCAGAACCAAATTAGTTAGGCAGGGAGTCAGAAAGTCGTTGGAATGTACCAACTCTTGCCACATCAACTTCAGAGGTTTCTCTCCAGTGAAGACTCAATCATCCAGGCCAAAGGTGTTTAAAGGTGAAGAATAGTAAATAGTAAAGAACAGGAGACACAGATCCCAGCCTCTTTGAGCTGGAGACATGCTGGGCATTTGAGAATATATTTTGGGTGTTCAAGAACACTGGTTGCCATGGGGAGCGGCCTTGCCCATTTACGGTGCAAAATAGCTGCAGCAGTGGCTGCCTCTAGCTGCTCTCAAAATACCCCAGAGGTTTGCGCCTTCCTGTCTTCTGTAGCCAAAATCCAAAACATTTGTTGACAATTCCAAATTTATTACTGTCTTATGTCTGAGCAGATGAGTACTTTTACAAGCAAAGCAATGAATTTGTCATTTTTCTTTCTTTCTTTCTTCTTAGTATTTTCCCACCAGTGCAGGATTCGCTTTTTTTTTTATCAACCCAGTATTCACCCACTGATTGCAATAGGAATTGACCAACTAACTTGTTGTCAACCTGACATCATTGTTGTCTAAGCCTGACATCATAGGCTAAGAGAAAGCAACTGGCCCAAAGTCACCTAGTCGGCTTTCATGTCTAGGGTAGGACTAGAACGCACAGTCTCCTGCTTTCTAGCCTGGTGCCTTAACCACTAACCAAGCTGGTTCCCAAATGGGTTTGCCATCATTCTGGCATTTTATTTATTAAGAATGGGCCTTTATGGAAGTCAAAGTTTTCTGGGAACTGGTATTGAGCTTTGCAATAAACCAGATCCATTGTAACTGGTGTTTTAAGATTAATCTTTAATTTAAAATAAATGATCCCAATACTTAACATTTCAAAAAACAAACAAACAGTATCATTATGAATACCATCATAAAACAGAGAAACTCCAAATCAATCAACATACCTTTCTTAAAAATCTCACAATGAAATTTATGGAGTGTGACCACAGACACACAGGCTGCTGACAGATCTGCCAACTGGACTGTGTTTTTCAGCTTTGATTAGAAAAAACAAGCAAAGTTGTGAAAGATAATTGCTAATACAAACCAGGACCTTTCATCAAAGGAAGATTCAGCTCTTACTGGATTTTTTAATTTCCCCCCCCCATTTTGATAATTTGCCAAAACAATAATAATAGTAATTCCTGAAAGGCCCTTAAGGATTCTGATATTTCAACAGATGTTGTCATAATTTCTTTGTTAATCATTGCCAGCAACTAAAAACATAATTCTGCATTTATTTTGCTTTCCATTACTGTGAACGAAAAGGAAAACTGTTTTTTTTTTCCCAGGCAGCCAAAATGCCTCATTTTCCACAATTTGGATTCTCTCACAGTTCAAAGCTACAAATGGCATGTAAACCACACAGGCATCCATTGCTAACTTCAGTGACTAAGAAAATAACAAAATGTACATCCAGATGTCATGAGGCAGAACCTGTCCTTTCATATTTGCAAATGTGAGATGTAAATACATTATAAATCATGAGGCCTGCAGTGGGGTCTACGACAACTTGCCATGGTCAACTAGCCATGGCCACAACTCATCATGGCCAACTGCTGAGGGACAATAGTTACATTAATAACAAAGAAATAGCAGAATAGAATCATTAAAGGAAGGAGGGACAAATGAAGTGTGAATGACAAAAATTTAAAATATTTTAAAAATTATTTTAAATAATTAAATTGAATTGTTAAATTGTCCTGTGGTCCTGTGTCCTCCTATGGCCATGGCAAGTTGGCTGTGGCAAGTTGTCCCATGGTGAATTGTCCCATTCCGTCATTCAGCACTGATTTAGTAGTAGTTTAAAATCTTCTATTCTTGCAACCAGCTTCTTCATTTTATAATCCTTAGCATGACCACAGGAACCAAATGAAAAATGCCCTATGATTTCTTAGGGTTTCATCTTCAGATTTAAAACAAAAACATCTTTTTTTTTTCAGCACAAAAGAAAAAGAAAATATCACCTTTTATCTCATCAGATGACCTCTCCCATCAGGACATCACACTGTACCTAACTAAATGAAAACAAATTGGCTTCAGCCATTGTGAGGTCATGTGGAATTTCATGTACGGTACTAAGTTCTGGTGAAACAGCACAGAATTGGCAAGGGATATTCCCTCTATTCAGTTCCTGGTGGGTTACCCATCAAAGTGAATAAAGCTTTTTCTAACCCCAATTTCATTCCCATCTAGCTTTTTTGGAAAACCACATGAGCACCGAATAAGGACAATCTTTGCCCAGCATTCATTGAAAGTCACCTGGCCCTTTCCCTGAGAAAAATGAATCTGGCCACAACAATATATGCTTTCATTATGTCTAATCTAGACAGTTGTAACCTATGTAACTGATCTTCAGATTAGTAACTTCAAATGATATAAAGGAGCTGATAAATGGCTGATATATTGTACTTTACAATTTATCTCTGATCTTGAACTAGGTTTTGTTTCCAAACCCAGTTCTAAGTGCTGGGATTTGACCTCTACAGTCTTATCTAGATTTGGATTCTTTAACATTCTTCTCCCCTAATCTACTTTGCTGATTTGTACCTATGCAATCAGTGTTTCTCAACCCCAGCAATGTTAAGAAACAGTTTGGCTGGGGAATTCTGGGAGTTGAAGACCACACATCTTAAACTGACCTGGCAATCAGTTTAACTCTAGTAGAACAAAGTAATATGCAATCATCTTCTGAGCCACAACACGCTGCTCCATCTGTGAACTCCATATCTTCTTTGAGGAATGCAGTACAGTAACTCAGCTGAGGGGTTAGTAGCACTACTACCGGTAAGATCAGTTTATCTCCATCCAGAAATGAGTGAAGACGAGTCACTAGACCAAGTGATGCCTAGATCACCAAGCTTACATGCATCTCCAGCTATAATATTGCATCCAAAAGCAAACAGGGAAGAAGGTGTCAATTTATTCTCCATAGCACCTGCAGGCAGGACAAGAAGCAGTGGGAGGAAGCACTCCTACCTGGAAGGAAGGAGAAATTTTTGGATAGTGAGAGCAGTGGAAAAGCTGACCTCCCAGAGTTGTGGTTGCTCCCTCACTGAACGTTTTCAAGAAAAGGTTGAACAACCTTCTGTGTGGATGGAATATGGATTCCTTCCTTAGGCAAAGGATTTGGACTAGTAAACCTCCAATGTCCCTTCCAGCCTCATGACTCTATCATTTCCTTAATTCTCAAACTTGAGGTGCTGGAAGAAGTGCCATTTTATTCAGTACCAAGGTTCAGGACAGTTCCTAAATTTGAGAATTGTTGACCCAGAATTTTTGTCAGCATCACTCTCTTTCTTCAAGAAGCATTTGTCTAGCCTAATGCAGGATGAAGATCTAGAGAGAAAATATTTCAATAAATATTTGGGCTTAAGAATACTGTAGATGCCTCTCTCTCTACGTCTACTTCCTCAGGTCTCAGAGTTGAAACTTATCCTGCATTAATTAATCAGATGGTATACTGACTGCTACTGCCAAATCTGCTTCAACTTTTTGGTAGGCATATGAGTGTAAATGTGGAGATGATGTCATTTGGTATGCCATCTTTTTTTTATCTAGTAACCATGGTTCTTGGACTGCTACTCTTAGAGTGACTTGAGAATCTGAACAATGAGGTACACCTTCCCTTCCCTTCCCTTCCCTTCTAGATAAAACCAAAAGTTTCCATGCATAGGGATGGCAAATGGTTTAGGAACTGGAAATTATGACATTAGCATCAGGAACTGCTTTGTTTGACTTTAATAGTTTATACTTCAAGCATTCATAAAACCTATTACTACATTAACCCATTTGCTGGATGTGCACAATATCTTGACCCTTTCTGGATCGGGGCGCTCTTCGCATGGTCACTTCCGCCCTGGTGACTTCCCGTCTGGATTATGCCAATGCTTTCTACATGGGGCTCCCCTTGAAAAGCATCCGGAGGCTGCAGTTGGTTCAGAATGCG
>JAEANM010009755.1:0-16182 GCA_017656035.1 Myanophis thanlyinensis
ATTCTATTCTATTCTATTCTATTCTATTCTATTCTATTCTATTCTATTCTATTCTATTCTATTCTATTCTATTAGCATGGCATATTGTGGGATGATGTGCTTCACCAACGATAGCTGATTTCGATAGCAATTGTGAGGATTGAGAAACTGATAAGAGGATTTCTAGATGTGGTTTTATTTTTACTTTTATAACAATGTAAAAAAAATGAAATGTAATATTCCCTGTAAACTTTTCTTTATTCTTGAAAAGTTCTTAGTATTATTAATTTTTTTGGACAATGAAAGTTTATTATATTTAAAAGCACAATGGGAAGGCTGGGAGATTTTGCTATGATATTTAAATGGCTGATTTGATAAATGTTGTTTTTGTAGTTGCCTGATCTAAAAGATGCTGAAGCAGTTCAAAAATTCTTTCTTGAAGAGATACAGTTGGGAGAGGAACTTTTAGCACAAGGTTGTTGCATTTTTAAAATCTCTTTCTTTTTGCTAACTTGTATGTGACGCATTAGAGATATAAAATCAGTAGAAAAAATGCTTATTACTAAAACCAGTGTCAGCGTTCCAAGTAATGCACCCACAAAAAGGAAAACTTTGAAGCAGGCAAGTTCCTCAAAGAACAATTTATTGGATACATCATATTTACACAAGCACTTAGGTAAAAGGAAAACTTTTCCATCTCTTCCCCCCGCCCCTAGTCATTGATCACATCCAATCCAAGCGCTGGCTGGTTATTTGGTTACTGTCTCCTCCTCGGCCAGCCATATGTGCGAATATCCTTGGGTTCCCACAGGAAAAAAATTATTGTTTTAACTACAGAACCCCATCTAACTATTTCCCCCCTCCCGCTGGTGTGTGGCAACCCTGGAGCCTCCAAGATGGCTTTGGCCAGGCTCCTTTCAGGGTTGACAACCAGTGCTTTGAAAGATAAAATAATTCCGTGTTCTTCAAAGGACAGGCCTATATATATCAACAAATGTGTAAGCCAACTCTATTGAGTTGGATGATTTTTTTCCTATTTGTATAGAATTATTCTAAACGATGATTAGTGAAGCTTAAGCCTTAATCTTAACCCACTTGGAGATAAATTCAGCTAAATTCCAGGGCACAGGGATTGCAGGACAAGTTACTTTTTGAGAGTTACAAAAAAAAAGTAAAAATAATAGAACTCTAAATTTACAACTGTATCTTTGAAATGTAATCACTGTTATTTTAATATACTGTATGTTATTTTCCTATCTAAATTTGTCTAAAATAGCTCATAAATCAAGAACGTCACTAACAGAATAAAGTTTGAAAATTCTAGAGTAGTGATTTGAACTTTGGGTGTTTTTGTTAACAAATTTATAGATGTGGCATGCAGATATTTTACTTTATTGATTGAAATAATTTGCTTTTTTAAATATTACCTAACAGAATAGTTTCAAATCGTCATTAAATGTCATTATTTAATTCATTATTTAATATTATTTCAGTGTCATTATTATATCTTTAGACACTATAATATGGTTGTTTTTTATTCAGGAGAATATGAAAAAGGTGTTGATCACTTGACAAATGCCATTGCTGTTTGTGGACAACCTCAGCAATTACTACAAGTTCTCCAACAGACTCTTCCACCACCAGTTTTTCAAATGCTTCTTACTAAACTCCCTACAATTAGTCAGGTATGAAAATCTTTATCATTTGGTTTTTGAAATAGAATTAGTAATTATCGGTATTATTTTATCTGATCTCATCAGAATTGTTTGTTGAACCCATTAAGATCAGCTCCAGAACTGAAGCAGATGAGGATATATGTAGTGATCATTTGTTCCTTTCAAAAAAGTTCCTGTCGAATTGGACTATGCTATTTATAAGTTCTTATAAAGAGGCTATAATTGTGGAACCTTCTGCAAGAATTCTGTCATAATTCACATTTGTCTGTAAGCTGAATGTGATAAAACAATTTAAAAAATATTTTGACATGACATAATTTATTTTTCCCTATATGAAACTCAGCATTTCCATCTAAATAAGAAATAACTTTACAAATGGTTGTGAGAAAAAAATAACTAAATTAAGATTTTATATCAGTTCTTTGAATTAGTTCGATGCAGTGCCAAACCTGATAGACCTATACCAGTGATGGCAAACCTTTTACATCACCATGTGCTGGCCTGTGTACCGGAAGTGGCACACAAAACCGGCTTGCCTCAACTGCGCGGCCTCTCTGGCCTTCGCAGATACGGGAGCGCCAAAACCCGGAAGAGTAGCACACACACGTGCTCCGAGAGCCAAACATCCGGTTTCCGGCACACATATGCTCACCATCTGCCCGGGCTTTTGGTTCATGGTGTGCGTGTGCGCATGATGAACAGCTGGCCAGCGTGAATGCACACACTGGAAACTGGACATTCGGCTCTTGGAGCACACATGCACGCTGGAATGCTGCTCTTCTGGGTTTCAGCGCTCCTGTGTGCGCGGAAGCCAACTGGCTGACATGCATCTGTGCGCAGGAACACGGACGAGGAGTCTGCAGGGCTGCGCATGGTACATGGGACAGTTCTGTGGGCTGCTTCCAGCATGCGTTGCATTGGTTCGACACTACGGTACTATACACTAATTTTGAACTAAGTTGATTAAAAAAACTCTGAATAAAGTATAATATTTATTATAGTAATATATAACTCAAGTAAAAATGAAGAAAAATAGGCCATGTCCAAAAATATTTGAGGAAGGCTGAGATAAAATTCAGTTGCTAAGACATGTGTTTAGTAGAGGTTAGAGGTTGTTGGATATATGAAATGTACCCATAAAGTAGCTGAGTTTGTATTAGATCTTTTTGCAATAGTTGCAAGAAAGATATTCAAATATATCGGCTCTTTTCCTGGCACACATGTGCTTGCTTTAGTTTTGTACAATAAGGAACTTTAAATTGAAATAGCTACCATAATTTTTTATAAGTTAGAAAGGCTTCTGCATAAGTTGAATATTTTTTTCTTTCCAGTGGTGGTGTTCAGATCATGATTTACTGGTTAAAAGATGCCCACTGAATCCATATTGTGAGCCATGTGGCTAAGAAACATCAATGTGCAATCTTCGATAATTGTTTGCTTGGTTCATTATTTGTCTAAATACTTTCAGTTGCATATCAAATACTGTTACTTACTGATGCTGATTTTTGAGGCAGAGGGAGACTGATTTTCAAAAGCTAGTGATTATAACTGATTTCAATAATGTGCTTAACTGGGGAAATACACCATTAACAGTTTTATTTTAACGTTCCTATATTTTATTTTGCAGAGAATTGTAAGTGCGCAATGCTTGGCTGAAGATGATGTGGAATGAGAAATCTGTCAGGAATGCCACTTCCTTAGTCAAAAGATGAGCATCTGGGGGTAGGGAAGAGTAAAAGAATATGCATAATAGTCATGATGGACTGTGTACCACATTTAAGCCTGCCAAAGTTAATTTTAACTCTGAGTAGGGTGGTTTGGCTGGACTTATTTATTAAATTAGTGTATTTTGATAAACTCATTTTATAAATGCACCATATTGAGTTATAAAACTATCACTAACGTCAATGCAAATACAGTTGTATATACACAGACTGCAAAGTTAAAACATGCACACCCCATGCTCATTTTGGAAAACACAAAGCTAAGGCATTAAAGATGTACCTGGTATGTTCATGTGTAAGCCTGCTTTTTCAGCAGTCAAAGAGGGTGGAGGTGAGGGAACACGTCCACAGATTTCAGCATCTCCTGGAAAATTTCTTATGCTTGTTACTCAGAAAAGGAAATCAGTAGACCTGACATTGGATTATATTTTAATTAGTGTCCTACATTTTCCTTCATTCTCTGAAAACTGCCTGTGGTCTTTTAGATCAAGGTACCTGAAAGTAACATCATCTTGAATTAACATAACTGCCACCTGTATTTGACAGATGTTATCGACACACCTAAGATGACATTCTGATTTTAGATGTAAATTAATTGAGAGTCTGCCACATACATACTATAAAATAATCATATTAGATATTGGATGCTTTCCTGTAATAAACATAAAACAATATAACAGAATCAAAAATCTGGCTGCAGGAATAGGTGACTTGTGTCTAAGTGAAAACCACTTTTGAATCGTACATTGAATTTACCACCAGTTTTTCATAGTGGCAACTGTAATATTTCCCCTGCACTCTGTTGCAAAAGCACCAACAGATTTCAGGCTCACTGCCAACGAAAGGGGCAAAGGGCAGTGCAAAAGACAGGCACTTAGAAGTAAAGAATACTAAGTCTGGAACTCCATTTTGCGAAGCAAAACTGAGTAAAATTCCCAGACCACCTGCATACAAACCTATTTCAGGCTTATTTATTTACTCCATTTTTATCATGATCATTTTGAGTTCTATGATAAAATAATGTAAATTGCTAAAAATTGGCTATTTTACTATTAGTTTTTCTGCTGTTTGCAGGAATTTGACTCTTTAATTATTTAACCCTCTGCTGTAACTTGTCCAGAGATTTACCACAAAATTTGGAAATCAAATTTTCTCTCTTGCATAACACTGCATTATAACAAGTATTTCAGACATCTGACTTTTATGGTCTCTTAAGTCTGTACCTAACTCTTCCTGCATATTGTGTTTATGCCCAATCTATTTTGCCATTTTCGATCTAGGCATCCTTTATTTTAATTTTTATCATCTATTACTCCCTTGTTTATTAAATAAAGATTTAATCACTGGTGCCTGTTTTATACTATTTTAAATCCTTAAAACTGAAAGTTGTTGGATCCTTGGCTGTCTGTTACATTTCTTGAATCAAAGTATTCCCATATGTACTACTGTATAAATTCACTCCTTGTGATATATTGATGTTGAGTAAGAATTACAGTCTCATTTAGTGTCTCAATGTCAGAGAGAGGTTTAAGATCTCACAATTTATTAACTTGATCTGTGCAGCATGGTTATCAGTTTGTTAGCCGTGTTTATGTTATAAACTGATTATGTTATAATCAGTGTTAATGATTATCCACTTTAAGCAATAGGCTTTTGCATCTCAGTCATTACTAATTTTTCTCATTGGATCATTGTCCCCAGATCTTTCAGGATGGATATAATTGTTCCTTTAAAAAGTGCTAAAATAAAAGATACTGGTTGAATTAATTTTCTAGCAAATTAAATTTCAGTGCCTAAGGCAGACTGCACAGAATGTGGTGGCTTGGTTGTCAGCTAATTTCCACAAGGGGCCTCCCAACCTTTCTTCCATAGTTCCTGTGATCAGTTGGCTATGATAGATATTTAGATATTTGTGATTTACATAAAATAATGTTATAGGCCTAGAAGAAAATTGAAGAGAGGAAGAATGGGCAGTTACTTTCCAAAGAAACAATTACTCCCTTCAGCCCAGGATCTTACACAAACTTACCCCAAAACAAATGTACACAGTCTGTAAAATGTAACATTCTATATTGCAAATCATGGCTTACTGTTCAAAGTTCCAGCCTTTCTGCTTTTGCCCCCAGTTTCTGGGCCAACAGAGATTGCCCTCCCCCTGAAAAGAGAAACCCACTCTGAATTAGATACTAAAGGTTGATTTTCCTGGGCTTTAAAATTTTCTTTGCTAATAATCTGGCTAGACAGGTGTGCCTTTTTTTCTTTTATCTCTTTCAATGTAATGAAGCTCCGGAAAAGGAATTTCTAATTTCAACTTAATTCCTAATAACAGCTCTAGGGTGAAACAGTGTACATGGTTGGCATATTTTTAGTTTGACACAGATTACATACATTTCAAAATGCATTATAGTTTTAATTATTATAAGCCAAAATATCCATTGCTACCAAAGTCGCTCCCTTCCCCTCACTGTTATAGCTCTCTGCGCCTTCTACCCCAAGACTTTTTCTGAGGATTGGAGCCCTTGAAAAGTGCAGGTGATGTAGCTGTAGTGGAGAGCAAAATGTTTGGGATTTCACTGGGATGTCATTTGGAGGCAAGCATTTTAAATATAAATGAGTTTCAAGATTACAGGGTAGAAATAATATTCTTTATTGCATGAACGAAACCTTTAATTGACCTATAGATAGCAATGCCAAAATATACTGTAGGTCAGATAGTAACCCTTGAGTGAAAGTAGATTCTTTGCTGAAATAGTTTGTTATTGCTGAAGTGTAATGAAGAGTGACCTGGTTTTATTACACTTGCCTTACATACATATCAGTTGAGGATTACAAAATAGGCAGATAACAATATAACAACAACACAACATCTATTAAGGCAGATGGTATGGGATTACCATTGTTCTTACAGCTAGGTAACTTTAAAGTAAAAAGTGAACATTTAGATTTTTGGGAATTTAAATGAAATAACGGATCATTTTTAATTGGGACTTTATAAATAGTATTTCATATAACAAAAAAATCAGTACTCTCAAATTAAACCTTTGAATTGTATTATGTGTAGCAGTTGCAGCATTTAGATTTTAAGTAGACACTGGTGCTTTGGCTCTGGCATGAGTATTGGCTGTTCCTTATAAGAGTTGTGGGTTTTCCTCTGCATGGTAGTTTTAATCTCTGTATGCCATTTAGCTTCACCTTGCTAAAAAGGGTGGCTACATAAATTGAATTAATACCAGTAATAGTCTTTGGGCTGTTTCCACATTCGGCACAGCACATGAGATTCGGCATGCCTTAGAATTTCTGGCAGCAGTGAGCACTGAAATAGTTAAAAACAATTGAAACCTGTCTGTGCAATTAATAAAAATGTTTCTAAAACATGCTTGTATCATACTTAGAGGCCAGCTGGGACCCAACCATAGTCTCCAGTCTCCTGGGAGGCATTTCAGGCATGCACAGGAAAGAATGTTCCTTCTTATCCCATCCAGCAGGAGCAACAGTAGCAATGACCTTTTGTGATTTTCTTCCAAGGGGAAGGAGGAAAAAAAATGGTGTGTATAATGATGATTAGGAGAAGATTGATTTTTCAACAACAACATAAGAATCAAGATCATTGAGTGAAGCTGAATGATGAGAAATTGAGGAGAGACTGAAGGCACCGTTTCTTTATAACTAGGTGTGGAGATTACCACTGACTTGGATTACTTAAAATAAAATTAGAAGTGCATCAATGGCTACCAAAATTGTGCAGCTATCCAAGGAGGATTCAAGCAAAGCACTCATCCAAAGAGACTTTGCAAAGCAACATTACCATCTATTCTAAGGGAAAAGTGAAGAAGCCATTTTACTTCACTTGGCCTGCTGTGGCTGCCTTCTCTGGCCCTTGCAAAAGCTGAAGGAGGCCTTTCTGCCAAGAATGCAAGGTACTAAGAAGTACCTCACTGAGACAAATCATCCCTCCCTACTAATTCAGGTCTAGGCAGTCTTTTCAGATAGTGCTGTGATTTTAATGCCCCACCCCAATTAAAAAAACAACTTTTACATAATCACAAAATGTTATCAGCTATTGTACAAACATCTCAAGTATTGTGCAAGACTGCAGTCTCCTAGGACTGTAAATGTTTTCCTTCTAAACTTTCACTTCCATAATTGCAAACTACCGGTAGCTATGACACAATGAATGAATATATACCGGTAGTAATCTAAGCTCTACAGGTTAGTCATGATAGAAGTGTAATTAGCTCTATGCAACATTAAACAAAATCATCCTTTCCCCTAGAACAGTGGTGGCAAACCTTTTACTTCAGAGTGCTGAAAAGTACGCACTTTGCACATGCCATCCACACTTGTGTGTGGCTCCTCCATGTTCGCTGCATGTACAACTGCACCATCTGTGCATGCATGCAGCTTTTGCACATGCAAAGAATGCACGTTGTGCACAGGCACTCACACATGAGCAATCGTGTGTGTATGTGCAGGAGAGCTTTGAAGACCAGCTGGATTTCCTGCTGCAATCATGCGCGTGCACAGCGGAGGCCCGAAGACCAACTGGGTCTCTCCAATCGTGCAATTGCATATGCATGCTCAGCTGGAGGTAAGTTGGCCAACAGCTTGTGTGCCCAGCAAGATGGCTCTGCGTGCCACCTGTGGTACCCGTGCCATATGTTTGCCATCACTGCCCTAGAAAGTAGAAGTATTATTTTATGTGTCAGACATTATGTTGCAGTAGATGGCAACATGTAGCATCTAGTTGGGTTTAGCTGATCTTGAAAAAGTGAAGCAAGCTGGGACCCTAGTTAGTATTAGGACATCATTGGAAAACCCAATCCTACAGCTTGCCTCCAGAAGTTTAAAAAAATTACCCAATATAATTATAGTAATAGACTACACCAGTCAGTCTGTGCTAAGAAAGCAACATGGATGTGCCCTTATATTTTTATTTTATGTTTACTATTTTACAACCACAGACCAAAACACCAATGGTGGGGAAGGAGAAAGAAGAAGATAAGCCCACTGAAAATAACCAAGAGCTTACATAAAATCATTGAGTCTTGCTAAATAGTTTGATGATGGTGATTGCAGCAAATTAAACAGCTCTTCTATCAGCTAAGAGGGAAGGATGCTCCTAAGCTTGTGTGAGAATTTGTTAAATTGATACCCTGCCTTTCATTTTGTAAACTCCAAGCAAAAAGGTAATGCTTCCTCCTATTTTTCTACAAGTGAAGTGGGCTGAAAGAGAGTGGCTAATGCCAGAAAGGAGGAGATGAAAGTGATTGGGTCAGCTTGTCACACCAAATAAAAGCAGCCCCCCCCCATCTGTTTCTATTTCAACCAGCAGGTGGAGCAAAGTCACTCTTGTGCTGTGATTGTGCATCTTTCTGATAAAGATGGCAAAGCTCTGTATTGGGAGTGAGTAAAACTGGACAGGCAAGAGAGATCTGCTAAATACTCTGCATGGAAGAAGAATCTCCCAATGACACCCACTAGTATCCCATCTGGTTGCTTTGCTGTTGTTGAATTGCAAAGTGTTTGATCACTTTGAGAAGAGGTCACTGCTGCAGAGATCCAACAAGGGTGGACTCTATTGCATCTGAACAAAAGGTGTAAAAATACTTAATCCAGCACCTCAGAAACAATCAAGCATGATGTTTAACAGAGACTTTTGGAAACATGAGAGCAATGAAGTGCCAAAAAAGGTGGCATAATTTTGTTTTGTAAACTGGACAATCTTTCTACTAGTTACCTCTCTGAGCCTCTTAACTTTTTTCTTTTTAATAGAATTTTGTAAAACTTTTTTCATTTTGAAGACAATTTCTTGCAAATGTAGTCTGCTGTCTTTGTATACTCTAAAATCTTTGCTTGGTTTGGCCCTATCTTCAAGGTATTCATGATCAAACGAAGCCTTTGAGAAATTCCTTGTATCTTAGGTGGGTTTGAGCCTGCAAGGCCTCTGGGATGTAATTGACATTTGAAAGTGACACAAAACACCTAATACTGATCAGCATGGATAGAGAGTCAAAAAATGTATGAAGAGTGAATGTGAGAAGTGCAAGATGATCGTCTTCACTCCTTGGTCCATCTGGTTCACAAGGCCTTTTTCCTGGAGGGGTTTATCTGGTAAATGGGAGCATTCCTTGCTAATCTGCCAGTGAATGGGAAGTGATCACAGTCCAGTTGGACAATGACTACAAAATATGTATCATTATATAAAAGTAGTGAATTCAATGACAGTACAGAAATCCTGTTAAGCCCCTTTCAGGATTCCTGGCAATGATGCATTGAGAATACGCAAGTTGAGTCTGGTGGCCATTGCAACAGCCTGCACTACCTATGGTTAATCCACATGTCTTTAGGAAGCTGAAGATGGAGTGAGAGCAAATGATTGCCTGGCTGAGTACTGTCTTAAGCATGTGGCAAGCCTAGCATTCAAGTGCCCAGCTGTTAAAATGCCTATGTCTGAATGCATTCAAATTAGATCCAAAATAGATGCCCCCAGTTTAGGAGTTTACTAAGTTTAGTCCAAATAATACTAGTTTGACAGGGGGGGGGAGTTACTGAGAAATAAGAGCTGACTCTACTCTTAAAAGGGATAGGGAATTAATATGCAACATTCCAGAAGCTATGCATTTCTAGCAATTGGCCATGATAGCTGCAAATACTTGCTTGTTACTCTTAGGAACTTCTAAAAATCAGATCAGGGTAGGCTGCAACATTACTTTTTAGCTCCTTTTACATACAGAGTCAGTGTATTGGCTCAATTTTTTTTTCAGTATTTCCAAATACTTGCTTGTATCAACCACCCCACATTATGCAGAGTGTGACAGAGGCTCTTTGGAAACTTAAAAGTCTTACAGCTGTGAGGGAACTATGAGGTCCTCTAATCCAACCCAAAGCTAGTGCCAGAACAAAGGATTGAACTGGATGATTTCTTTAAAGCTTTATGATTAAGCTACTAAATCATTCAAGACTGCTGCCTTCACACCTCTAAAGACATCGAGCCCCAGAAAAGGGGGCAGATAAGGGAGTGACATCAGGAATTAGTTAATTTTCATAGTGCCACTGTCTGATACTGAATATTTTTTTTCTCAATTGAAAACTAAAAAGATAACTTCCAGAAGCCTCAATGTTAGGAGACAAACTGCAACTTCTAAAAGGTTTCCACTAGGGGGCAATGTGGCACTCTTGTAGTGTGGAAAATTAATTCCTCTTTTCCTGTAAAAATGTTGCCTCTCCCCCCCTTTGATTTTCCATGAACTGATAATTTCACCCAGCAGTCCACCCTGAAAGAAAAATAAATGACTTGATGATCCATTAGGAATACTGTATTTTGGACCCACTTCTAAACTCCTGTCTTATTGTAGGAAACAGTGGTGCAAAACTTCCTCCCTTCTCCAAAATAATAATAATAATAATAATAAAATAAAAAAAAACCACTAGGTAAATGCAAGCCTCTCAGGAGCAATTACTTCTGAGAAAAACTGTTCTCAAAACAATTGCCAGGAAACATTCTTTTGACCGATATTTGTAATGCAGGGCTGAGTTTCTCAGCAATGTTATTCCAGGCAATTGAGAAGCAGGAGGCTTTCAAAATCATTCAAACTGCAATTGTGTCTGCCACCCGCAGCCTAACCATCTTTCAAGTCTCTCTCTCCATTGCTGAGCTGAAATGCTACCCACCCATCATTCTGTCAACAGAAAACTACCAGCATGAAATGTACTGTTCTTGTTGCTGGAATCCTGCTGGAATCACACACTCCTCTCCCACTTTTTAAGACATTTGCCTGTGTCCCCTTTAATGGGTGACAAAACCTAATAAATTTTACACACCTTGAGGCTGTTCTTGGGTGATGTCAAAATAAGTGAGGGCTACACTATGATGGTGATCTAGTAAAGGACAACTTCAAGTGTGGGTGGGTAGGGGGATGAAATGAAGAGAGCAACTTTGCTGGGACACCAGCAGAAAGAAAATGCCACCGAGGCGTACTTGCACTGAGGCTGGTTGCAAGTTGGTGATGGCCTTTAATGGAAAAGCTTGAGCCTGTGATATTTGCAAGGTCAGTCAGCTTGATCGGTCTCTGGCACAGCACTATGAAGAGCTGCACTTATGTTTCTGTCCACTTTTGGAAGCTCCCAGCTGTGCAGGACAGTCTCCTCCCTTAGCTCTCCTGTGTTCCAGGCAGCCTGGTTGATGACTGTATACAGGCAACAACAGAATCTGTGGTTCTGCACACAGGATGGGCATTGTGTTGGGGAAGAGTAAAACCAGACTGAAGAGGTTGGGCACTCCAACAAATCCTCATATATTAAAGCCTTGGGCAATAATAATTAGACAAGGGGTTTGGGGAGCATCATCTATTCCCATCTCTTTTTCTCCCAATCATCATCTTGCTGTTTCCCATTCCTGCAACAATCTGGGGGAATTACAATGGATGGACTCCACGCATCTGTGATTTAAAATGCATCCCTTTTAGTAATTTAAACTTCATTAGAAAGAAGCACATTCAACTGGACGTCACTTATGATTTTTTTTACTTTATTCAGTACCTAGCAATATCGATATTTGCTTCCCAATGGGTAAAAATATTCCCAGACTTTTCATGGCTCAGCCCAGTCCTCTGGATTCATCACAAAATGTTCGTATCTTGTACAACTGCTATAGTACACAAAATTTTGAATCAGTTGCCACCACACCTATTTCTGGATCTCATGACTATCCTCAATGCGTAGGGCAGGGCTGCTCTAATTAAGCAGTTCAAATAATTTTGGTAATTAAATGGCTATATTTTTCATTTTCTACCAGGAGTGGTAGAAAAGCAATGAGGAGATACTTCCTTGGTTTCATCTTTTTTGCATCATCCTAGTGTTAAAGGCACTGGAACAAGTTTTATTTTATTTTTTGGGAAAATATTTTCTGACTCAAACGAGTTTTTACTCTGATGCAGACACAAAGAGGGAGGATACTGGCCAGGAAGATTTTTCCCCCTTTGCTCTAGCATGCACACACGTGTGTAAAAGTAAATTTATGGAGTGCTAAGAGATCAGCCTTGCTCTCTGGGACAGGGTGTGAACTAAAGCACATTCTGGAAGGCAGACAGCAGTGTAATCCATTCATTCAGCTCTGTCTGCAGCTGCTTTTTATAAACTTGGCATAAATCAGCACTTCGTGAGGCCAGGCCTGTGTATCTGGAAAATATTTTCCCCAGCCCCCTCCCTCGCCCCCCCTGCCCCAAAAAACAATTGGACAAAGAGCACAGGAATTATGTAGAGCATAGGCTGGCCTCACTTGTGGTTATTTTCCATGACTTCCTCTGCTCATTTTTCTCCTGCCAGTTGCAGGAGTCCATAAGTCAAAGTTGTTAAACTTTTCCTGGTTAAAATGTAACTCTAAGAACAAAGTAATCTGATCCCTTAGAGCCAAGTAATCATCTTTTTAGAGGCTCCGGTTTGGGAAAGTCTCCAATGTGCTGGCAGGTTTGCAGATTGGCGTGGGCTCCAGCCGGGAGGGAGCATGTGTGCCAATCGCCTCTCCAGGTAAACCGTTCCCAGGGAGCAGAAAGGCTGGTGTGTTCTTTTTCTCTTTTGCAGCACAGTCAATACTGTAAGGTTAAATGCTGCCTGTTGCCATTTCAGACGCCAGCAATTTATATGTGAGCAGGAAGGGATCCAGCTGCAAACCCTTTGACAAATAGGAAGACTTTTAGAAGAAGAGAAGTTGCCAAGTGGGGAAATGAATAGACTTTGGACACATTTTAAAAACCAAATCAATATATTTTAATGCCAGGAGCAATATTTTCTCTCTCTCGACTTCCCAACATTCAGTAGTAATTGGATCTGCTCTCCCCTACCCAAAGAGCCTTCTCCTCTTTCTCAGGGAATCTCAGAACTACCATAATTAATCTTGAAGCTGCCCTGTCAAGAGGTTCGGTTCAGCAAATTTTGTCTCCTCCCCCCAATTTCACTGCATACTTTAGCCTTTACTTTCTACTCATCTGGTTTTCACACTTAAAACAAACAAACAAACAAACCCTCCGGTGGGCCAAATGACTTAGGCCAGGGGTGGGCAATTACGGCTCCTTCATGACTTGTGGACTTCAACTCCCAGAATTCCTGAGCCAGCATGAAGGAACCGTAATTGCGCACCCCTGACTTAGGCAGTCATTTGTTATTAAAGTGGCTGGCTTGGTCAAGGACAGCATTGGCCTTTGGGATGTCTGCTGTCCTTTCTCATCTCCTGAGTTGGGAGTATTTTCCACCATTGCTAAGCTGGTCAAAAAAAGCGACACCAGCATGAAATGGGTTCGCTTCTGACTTCCCTTTCCCTTAATGGGTGAAAATCCTAACAAAGGTTCCTATTCTTTGATGTTCCCTTTGGATGGCATTGTGATAAGGGGGGAAAATGACACTTCAGTATTGATTCAAGAAAGAACCACTTTAGCTTGTCTCATAAGCTGGCAACTGGCTATGTCAAATGATTCCTGGTACACAATCTTATTATGACCCTGTACACATTAAAAAAAAATTGCCAGGGCATGTGAGTACCATGGTTATGTTAATGTGGGGGAAAAGAATCTTATTTTAATAAGTGGGGATCAGTGGCATCTGGAGAATACCAGGTTGAGACGATAGCCCACTGACCTTTAAACAGGTATCAGCTACCAATAACCAACCTCCCTACCCCAAGTATTGTCAATGACTATCCATTCCTTATTCAAATCCCATCCCAGTCACTATAAGATTCCATACAACTTCTTCTGGATTGAGTATGGATACATTATAGTTTTTAGCTAGTTAGTTAATGAAGGCAAGAAGATCAAATTAGTAAATCTTAGAGGAAATAAATCCTAACTGTTCTTTGTAAGGACTGATACTGAAGCTGAAATATTTTGGCCACCAAAATGAGAAAAGAAGTCTTATGGGAAAGACCCTGATGTTGAGAAAGATTGAAGGCAAATGGAGAAGGGGATGGCAGAGGATGAGATGGTTAGATAGTAACATTGATGCAATGAACATGAATTGGGGCCAGCTCTGGGAGACAGTGAGGGATAGTGGCGGATAGGGGGCCATGGGATCCAAACTCTATGGTCCATGGGATCCAAAGAGTTGGACACAACTTAGTGAATGAACAACAATAGTTAATCAGTGCCAAGTGGTCTATGTCAAATAAAGTATGATTAATTTACTTTTGGTCATTTTCAAAACCCTAACTCTGTAATTCACCATTGTTTTTACCATTTCCACACATCGTATTTCCATGCCCTCTAAATACAAACAACTGTGTATATAAATTTTCTCAAGACCATAAATCTCATGGCATAAGTGAGCTGCTGGCCTTTAGAGATCAGACAGTTTTGCTGCATAGAACTGACTCATAGCCCTACTTTTCTTATAATCACTAGCTAAACAATTTTGTTCTATGCCTCTTGGCCCCCATCAATCCTGCCTCTTCTCATCATCTTCTCGTATATTCTTTCCCCAACTCTCCTACAACTAAATATAGGTAGAAACCTCTCTCATAGGAAATTATTCTATTTGCCTGATGAAGTACATATATAACCACTATAGTTCATGTGATTACAACATTACTTAGTCCTTAAGATTCCTCCCTGAATTAAAACTATGGGAAGATAGGATGATGGTAAAGCAACACAACTCATTCTCATCAATGGCTTCTGATCATGATGAGACTACTAGTCATTTTTGTACAACAAACCCACAGAATAACAGTGAAAGTAAAGCTTTTCTGTACTGTATTGCAGCCTTAAGCTACTAAATTCCAGGTGGTTTGAAATGAAGCTGGTTTTAAAAATCCTGTTTCTTACTCCATTCTGGCCACAAGACTGACTTGATATTCTGCCTGAATTGCACTTCCCACAATCTAAGAAGCCTGAAGTTTAAGGAAGATGTTAAATCTTAATAAAAATATTATTAAGTGGTGCTTCTTTCTCAGTGATATACTCAATATTCCATTTTCTAGTGAGGATAATTTTATCCCAAAACATTGAAAATATATGCCCTCCTCTAATTGCTATTTATCATTTTGCCTGGATTGACCTAAAAGTAAATATACGGTTGCTTCCTCCATTATCCTGGGGCCCACTTCCAAAGATTCCTTAAGTTCAATTAATTAGAACAGGTATGCGCGGGCCATCCCTTGAAACCATAAGCCAAGATAGGGAATATCAAACAATTTGGTATCCCTTCAGCCAGGCATATGGCGCGTTTCTGTGGAAAAACTTATTTTGGAAGCAGGAGTTAAATTCCTTGAAATTTGATCTGGGACTCTCTGAAGAGAAGTTACCACAGACTGAACTCCAGTTCTGGATTTTGCATGAAAAAGATTGTTAGCCTTGGCCAGTACATATTTTGCTCAACATGGTTCCCGTCCAGGCTTTGGCATCATCCCAGCCAAAAGGCCAATAGACTTGGTGATAGAGGCTGATAGATATAAGTAACACTTTGGATGAACTAAATTAAGGTAAGCTACAGTAATTGAACTTGAAATATTTTCAGAAATGTGAAATGCAAATCACATTAAATCCAAATCCACAAAATGATAAACACATTAAATACAAAGCCTAGTCCTATTTAGTTCAATTCTTGCAACAAATGAACAAAAGTGTGAAAGTCTCCAAGGATCATGCATTTCCTTTGATAGCGCTGTAGAATAGAAAACTCCTTTGCCCATGGTACTGGAAACGTTTGTTTTGAAGCTTGAAGAAATGTTGTATGTTTCAGAGATCAGTTAATTTTTTTCCCAACTAAAATTTCCACTTATAGAACATTTCCAGCTAATGCAAAAAAAAAAAAAG
>JAEANM010009756.1:0-13865 GCA_017656035.1 Myanophis thanlyinensis
ATATTATTTGTAGTGTTTTCCTCCAGTAGAGTTGGTTGTTTTATTTAATGTTTGGGCTGTGTTCTTTGAATGCAATGTTTTTCAGGATATGCATTGGCTTTTACAAGGTGCTATTTTTTTCCTCAAATAGAAGAGGAAAATTACAAACAGATTGAAAAGTAATAGAACAATTCCCTCTGTACTTTGACAGTTTTGAAATCAGAGTCTATGGGACTACTTTGTATCTTTCAGATGTGTTTAATCTATAGAAACCATGTTGGTTGGGGAATTCCCTGTTGGGAGAAGTACTTCTTCTTGCTATAAAACCTTCCTTTGGATTACATACTTTTTGTTGGGAGGATTGATTCCAATGGGCCTATGATATTTTTGTCATCTTTTCATTTTTTCTAATATTAAAATTATAATTTTGATGCAGGAAGTACTGACTAAGACAGTTCTTGGGTTACAGTTTCCATTGCTTAAGCCTGCATTCATAAAGTGTGATGTCACAGAGTTGCATCACTTAGCAAAGGCAGTCCTAGCAGTCCTGGTTGCTGTTGTAATCCCAGGACTACACAGATTGTTAAGGAAGAAGAAAGAGTCCCAAGCAAGAAGGGCAACAAGTAAGAGCTTAGGATGAGAGCTATGGGCAGGTGGTGAGTGCCATAGTCAGATGCTCCAGAATACAGTTAGATGTATGGTCACCAAAGGGGACAGGCAAAAAAGCAACAAGAGTGGGAGCAACTTCCAAATGAATAGTTGTTGAATGAGCAGTCATAACCTGAGGATTACCTGTAAAGACATTTCTGATATATGATTGGGCCTCTCGTGTTAAACCTTGAAGATGAAATTGTGTAATAACTTGTGGCCTTAGATATTTTTTTTAATGCAATTATAGCCTAGAAACACCTAAGGCTTATTTATTTACCAAGTTCAAGAAATTGTCAAAACTTTAAAAATTACTCTATTTCCACGGCTAAATGCTGAGGCTTCGTTTTAGTTGTCTTGGTAAAAGGCAGTAATAAATAACTTCTCTGTGTGTGGGTGCCTTATTTATGAAGTACATTAACCCAGCACTTCAATTGGGGAAAAAAAATAACCTCTCCTTTAAAAAAAAATGAAAGAAAACCCACCTAAATGCTTATCCCAGCTCTTGCAATATGTACATTCTGAGAATAAGCACAAAAATAAGTTCTTTTTGTCACTCATTTCATTGGGTGGCCCTGTTGTCTGGCTTTAAAAAAAAAAAAGAATGTGAGATGGGATGAGATGCATAGAATCTTCTTGCTTTGCTCTCCATCAAAGTAAAGAGGTCCATAGTCAGCCTTTAAATGTAGTCTGTGAAATGAAATGAAAAAACTGAAATGAGGCAGTTACCTCTGTTTAATCTGGCCAAGAGTTTCGGCACAAGGAATCTTGCTTATCATTGCTCATTTCGACAGAGTAGCAGAATAATAAAATAACTGAGATGGAAAAGGTCTTGGAGGACTTCTAGTTGAACACCTTGTTCAGGCACGAAACTCTATACCCATGATGGTGAACCTATGGCATGGGTGCCACAGGTGACACGCAGAGCCCTCTTTCTGGGCACACAAGCTATTGGCCATCTTACCTCCAGCTGAGCATGCACATGTGATTGCCATGAACGCATGCCTGATTGCAGAGTCCCAGCTGGTCTTCTGGCCTCTGCTGTGCATGCGTGCGATTGCAGCAGGAAATCCATTGGTCTTCGGATCTCTCCTGCACATGCACACATGATTGCTCATGTGTGTATGTCTGCTTGCACACAGCCTGCATGCATTGCATGTGCAAAATCTGCAAGCATGCGCAAATGGTGCAGTTGCACATGCAGCACATGTGGAAGAGCTGCACATAAGTGCAGATGGCACGCACAAAGCATGTACTTTTTGGCACTCAGTAAGTAAAATGTTCGCCACCACTGCTCTATACCATTTCAGACAAATGGTTGTTCACTCTTCAATTAACTACAATTGTCAACTGTAAAATACATAAGACTACAGTCATGCTTCTTTTTCCCCAAAAATATGTTCCATTGAATGAGTTTTCTTCTGAAGCAACATTCCAAAAATATTTATTATTATTGTATTGTTTTTAAAGTTTTAATGGGAATCACTGTATTTTTGCCCTCTTTAATACATTTCTATATTTTCTTGGTAATCCATTATTATCTTCAAAAAACATGCACTTTTGCACACTTGAATATCAACCCCCCTCCTACTCTGGGGGTGTGCAGTCTACCTGCTAATCTGATTTTAACATTAATCCTGTTAATGTAAAGATTAGGATTAATTCTGGATTAATTGGGATAATCCTGACAAAATGGTTAGCATTTTAAACTTCCAGCAGATTAATTTTTTTAGCCTAAGTGACATTTGGGTTTAAAAGAATATTGAAATTCTTTGATCAGGAGGGATATAAGTGAGTGAAAATAAAATTAGAAATAAGGTTAGGATTTTGAGGTCAAGAGTGAGAAGGAAAATGTTTGTCTAGAGGCAATGGGTGCTGTTTTCATGCTTAAGAGGATTCTTGTTGGATAAGCAACATAGACCCAGAGGTAATCTTTATCCAAGGAATCAGAAGAATTTCCTTTAATGTATGTCAGTGTCCGTACATTTCTCTAAGGGTGTGGGTATCCTTGCAATGGATACACTTGCCTCTCTCTGCGAGAGAAAGCTTAACCTATTTATTGAAATATCTGAAGCTCTCCTCATATAGCACTGCAGTATGGATTGAGCCAATTTGATTATGGCAAAGGTGTCCTATGCACATTAAGTCCAAGACAGAGAATGTGCAGAAAAGGAAGATCAAAACATCTTCCCACTCACACTTAGTCCATTGGGAACAATTTTTATACAGCTTGAAGTGAGAGGGAATTGCAAATGACCCTTTTCAGTGGATTATCAGTCAGATTTGTTTTCAGTTCTACATTGTTATGTTCACTCTGCCGCCAAGGCAGATGCTTCATTTTTCCTCTGGATAGGCCCATTCATATGGTCATTATAGAGAATGTTAGGCCTCAGAGAAAATGAGAGTCCGTAAATAAACCATTTGCTGCTCCAAAATTTGAAATAAACTATCACTGTTTCCTTGCATTTCTTAGCAGCCTTTTCTTTCTTGGCTCTGCAGAAATCCTCACTTGTAGCAATTCCTCAAAATATATTTTGAGGTCTTGAATGCCCACCATTCACTTCCTAAATCAGGTTGCCTGCTGGGACAGCAAAAGATAGGCAGTTAGTTTACACTGAAACAAACTCGAAGCTTCATTAATATATTTGATTCTGACTGATGATAATTGATCATGGTTTCATGAGACATTGGGTTGAAATGACCTGAAATTTGATGCATTAAAATTGTGCTGTGTTTCTGAATCACCAACTATATAGATACTGGCATGTTCTAGCACTGAAATGAAGAAATTTGAGAGTATGATTTTCAACATGTCTAGCATACACAGATTCTAATCTGGGCCATCTTGGGTTTTTTTTAATGAGATGGTAAAAGATTAAAATGCCAACTTTTGTTTTTAGAACATTTTTCCAAAATTAGGGTATGAAGTCTGAGTTGTACAAACCTCCTTCAAAAAAACAAACACTAGGACAGGAGAAAAGCATATCTCGGTTTATAAATTTGGGATCAGGCACCCTAAGGATGGTTGATTTGCTGTTATAGTACATGGCAGATGGGCATTTCAGAGACCAACTTTTCTGTGTCTGCCAGCATTGCTGGCTGCCAGCCAAAAAAGCTGGATGCCTGCCACAGATGAGTGATATACAAACTCAGGCAGAACCTTTAGAAGAGAAGGGTCCTTTTTAGCCATATCTAATAACAACAACTCTAACATAGTCAAAGACTGGCATTGAGACCAAGGATCTAATAAACAACAAATTCAAGGGAAAAGACAAAAGACATGGTGAAGTGGAATCCAGAGTTCACAGCACAGCATAATGAGGAAAACATGACTGAGCTAAGGCTTGGAAAATTGTTCCCACCATTTGCTGTTAGGGAGTCAAGTCAATAAATAAGACACCACCCAAATAGAGGCTTCTTACTGAGTATATTCTTCTGCTGGCTTGTTTTTGGCCCATCTATCTGACCTACAGAGCTGAACCTTGTAATACTGGGTCTTTAAAGCACAGATGTGCTTGGTCTGGGTGGCTGGACTTCAAAGTCTATCAGATTATCATTGTGAACAGACAGGGGATCCTGGTGGCATGCTGGACCTGCCTTAGCCAGTCATTGGCTCATTGGCTTTAATGCTACTGGAATCACCTCCTCCAATACTATTATTCCTAGATTTCCATCTTCTCCGCCTCCTTCTCCTCTAATAGGGCAATAACAGCAAGGAAAAGTCTGAATGATTCTTTTCTAGGCAAACCATAATTTCCTCTTTCAAATCTAGAAGATAGCTCTTTGAAGGATGGTACATCTTGTGGTGGCAGAATTTCTAAGGGATCATGGCAAATATGTAGACACAATTTCATCTCTTTCTCTCTGGGTATATGACAATGGGGTTAGTGTGTGCAAAGCCCTCTTGTGGCTGTCATTCATGTGCATAAAACTGACTTCCATTATTTGCAATAGTAGGAGAAAGTCCAGTGAAGAGCAAAATCAAAAACAGTATTGCTGCAGCAGCTGTGAATGCTGACTTGCTTGCTCTCCTATGCTCACCTTCTAAACAATCCATTATTAGGGAATGTATCACAAGTCTTTAATAGCCTCCCATCCTACAGAAAACAAAGATATTTCCTTTCTGCAGACTTTGATACTTGACAGTTATGTACAGCTCATACGCAGTGGAAATTCAATAACATTGGCTGCATGTATTAGATTATTATATTACTAATAGCCTCCAAAGTAATCCATTCTCACTGCAATAATGATTCCCTTTTCATGTTCATGGCTGCTACTCTCTTCCAACTTTAAAAGAATGAGGTTGTAAGTTGTCCAAGAATTAATCAGGAGAAATGGTTTTCCTTTTCTGGGTTTCATACTGTGCAGATACTACTTAGAGATCTTTCTCATTGTGAAAGCTGAAATATATTTCTGGGACCATCTTCTGAGTAAAAAATAGTGCTGGAAAAAGCAAAAAAATTGTAATAGTTGCTACCATTAATATTTACTTTTAGTGAGAGAAGCTCACTCAGAGAGGGGAATTCCATCATCTTTACTGGAAGAAGTACATGTTTCAGACAGAAAGAGGTAGCAATGTTTGTAGAGATTACAAACATTTATTTGCCAATTTAATAATAGAACAGAGCTTTCAAAAAGATAGAATCAATAGGAGATAACAAGTGTGAGATGGGATACAGTGAAATGGAATGAACTGGAGTCATATGTTTGGATATTCAGTTTCCTATCCATTCACCCAGTTTCAAATTTATTGATTGACTGACCTAATACTGATGATGGGGAAGATTCTGTATTTTTACAATATTGCATTATGTTGTGGGTTTTTTTGAGGGGTGGGTGTCTTTATTAGGTGCTTAGGGCATTATGCTTGAATAAATACATTGCTTGAAATTATTCTGCTGTATATCTAGAGACTTTATAGTTCCTTTGCTTAGTTTTTAATTGTATGCAAAATATGCCTTGATTTGAAACACATTTGCCATATGATATCTTGATGTGGCTTTCTTGCAATGATGTTATGAAAAGTACTTGGAGTTGGGCTGCATGTGTTTTGGTCACATAAGGACACTTTGATTTGATGCATTCTGTTTTAAACCATAGTTTGAAGCAGCATTTCATGTCAGATAAATCTGATCCCAAAAACATATTTTGCAAAACTTTTTGCAAAAATTTTCTAGTACATAGTAACTTCACTGTGCGTAGACATTGTGTTCCCCAGTCCCATCTTACTTCTTCATTGGCAAAGACAGGGAGGAACATTTTCCCCCATAAACCATTTATTTGAAATGTACCTTTAGAGTAGAATAGAATAGAAACTTTATTGTCACTTTAAATGTACACTAATCAGCATGAAATTTCATTGCATTCAGCTCTTAAAAGATAACCATTATGCACATACCCACATGCACACACATACACAACACAGAGAAACATCATAATCTAATTCAAATGTATGCACATGCATGGCGGGGGGAAGGAATAATCCCACAAATTTACAAGACAGATGGCATAAGGAAGAAAGCTGTTACAGAATCTAGTAGTCCTACTATAGATACTTCGAAAATTCCCCCAGAGGAGAGCAACAAAACAGTCTGTGAATGGATACATGGGATTTCTAACAATGTTTTGAGCTATAAGAACATAGTGCTTATAAGCAGTATCCTGAATAACAGGAAGCAAACTTCCTATAATCTTCTCAGCTATCCTTACCACTCTCTGTATGGACTTTCTATCTGAGGCACTGCTGCCACCAAGCCAAGCAGTGATACAGTTTGTTAAAATGCTCCCAATCGTGCCTCTGCATAAAGTGGCCAAGACAGAAGGAGGAGACAGATGTAGTCTCCTTATCCAATGCAGGAAATACAAATGGTGGTTTGCACGCTTCATTAAAGATAATGTGCAAAGAGGCCAAATCAGATTGTTATCTGCACCCTCAGATACTTAATGCTATTGATCACCTCCACAGCTGCAGCCTTGATATAAAGTGGAATATAATTATTCCAGTTCCTTCTAAAATCAACAGTAATCTCCTTTGTTTTATTAACATTCAAAGCCAAAAACCTTCACCTCCTCCCTATAAGAGTCTTCATTGTCATCACGGGATAAGACTCACCACTGGCATGTCCTCTGCATACTTCACAATTTGATTCATAGCCGACTTGGCACAATAGTCATGGATCATCAAGGTAAACAATAGTGGAGTCAGGACACAGCCCTTTGGGGAACCTGTACTCAAGTGCAGCCTCAAGGGTTCAAGCCTTCTCTGTGGGGGCACCCTCCCTTTGGAACGAATTGCCCCTGGAGATCTGGACCATCACGGACCTATGGACCTTCCGGCGCGCATTAAAAAGCTACTTGTTCCAACAGGCCGATCTGGCCTAGTACTATTAGTTGGGGGTTTTAAATCAGTTTTTAAATTTTTAATCTTTAATCGTTTTAAATTTTAAATTTCTAATTTTTACATCAGGTTTTTAACTATGGTCAGCTACCTAAATTGGTTAATTTTAATTTGCTTTTTAAATTGTTATTTACTCTGTGTTTTTCTTAGACGGCTGTACTTCAGTACGAGTCCTTTGGGAGGGGGGTTATAAAAATTAAATTAAATTAAATAAATAAATAAGTGTATGTAATTGTAAACTTTTCTTCCAATTTGCACCAACTGGGGCCTATGAATAAAAAAAATCAAGTATCCAATTACATTAAGGACCTTAAAATCTAATAGGCCCAGTTGGTTAACCAAATGCAGAGGAATGATTGTACTGAATTCCCAAACTAAAATCAACAAACAGCATTCACACATGAATACTCTTCTCCAGATGAGCCAAACTAAGATGAAGAAGCACACAAGAAAGTGCATCACCTATAGAGCAGATATGAAATTCAGCAGGTTCTAGCAGGTTTGCAAGAACAGGTAGTAAATTTTCTAAGCAGTTTGGAAACCGGTTGTTAGAAGAAATCTCCTTTTGTTTTTTCCCCCCTCTTTACAGGGTTAATCCTGTCAGGAAGGCAGGAAAAAAAAAACATTCTGGTGTTGTTTCTAGCCTAATTTTTATTGCCCTGCCTACAGAAACTGCCCACCCAGTCACATGACCACCCAGCCATGCCCACCCAGCCACGCCCACAGAACTGGTAGTAAAAAAAATTGAATTCCACCACTGCTATAGACAGGTTCTTCTGATAAGCAAACTGTAATGAGTTAAATGGAGGGGGAAGGGAAGAAACAATATAATCCATTACCAATCTTTCAAAACACTTTATAATAATGGAAGTGAGTGCAACTGGATGTAACCTACACTGTAAGACATGTAATTATAGATTTTGGGGGGACTGGTACAATGATTGCTGTCTTAAAACATGATAGAACCATGGCCTGATGCAACAAAAGATTGAAGATGTCTGTAAGAACAGAAGCCAGCTGGTCAGAACATTCCTTAAGTATTCACTCAGGGATATTATCAGGTCCCACAGCCTTTCATGTGTTGACCTTCTTCAGGATCTTCCAAATGATAGTTGTATCAAAGCTGAGCACCTGCTCATCAGGAAGGGGAACAGTTTTTTTCTGGCTGGAATGTTATTTGAAGCCTCAAACTTTCCAAAAAACATGTTTAGTTTATTTGAAAAATCCATATCATTCTTATATGTCAGGGAAGCTGCCTTGTAGTCAGTAATAACCCAGGTACCTTGCCATATACCTCTAGGATCCATAGAGTTTTGAAAAAAAATTCTATACTTCCTGACTATAGTCCCGCTCTGCTGTTTTTATAAGAAGGCTGTGCAAGATTAATCCTGATCAATGCACCCAGTTCAAAATTGTATTTCTTCATCAACTGACCACTTCACCACCTCTGCTGTTGGGTACACTTACATAGGAGTATCTCACTCCAGTCTAACCTAGGGATTTGGAAAATTGAATGATAAGTATCTGGTGGAAGAGCATAAACTGCTTTCTTTTCTTATTTTACAACAGGTTGTTTTCTATCAACGCTGAATGCATGCTATGCCATTCTCTTAGCTAAAGTTGATAAAACTGGTTATTTTAAGAGAAGACAAATCTCTCATTGTAGCTGCTGAACATTTGTCAGTGTCAATTTGCACAGGAGGTTGGCTTTACTGAAGAACCATATCTTTAGGAAAAAAAATCCAAAAGCCCCACCTTGTGACCACCAGGCTTTAGGAAAAAGCGAGATATAACTGTCAGATCTACATTAAAAGCCTCTTCCCCACATGGAGTGTGATAAGTAGAGGTTTCTGTGCTAAAATACCACATTTGGCATCATATTGGGATTATTGAATAAATGTTTATGTTGGACTGGAATTGAGTTATATTTGTTTTCTATGTATGAAATTCTTTAGATCATATTCAAGTTTGCAAGTTTCTAATTCCTGCTTCTAGAATACTTAAACACTGTGTGAATAAGCTAATATCTATAGTAAATTTTAATATACTCTTCTCCATAGAGGCTGGGTCAGACAGTGTGATAGGAGTATTGAAAAATATTATTTCTGTGAAAAAAGTTAGCAGTCCTATTTGATAAATCATTAACTTAAATTAGCAAACTTAATTTTAGTTAGATGTAAATTAAAAGCATCTTATTTCAGGGAGATTTTTGGCCCCTTTTTGCTTCTGCAATTTGTCCTGATTAGTCAGCAAAATGCCTTAACGTACCTCTTAGGATGCAGACACATTTGTATCTGCTTTTTAGCTCTGTTCATGGAAATCATACAGTAATTTCATACAGTAAAACTGAAAGTATCTATTTATTTAACAAGTGCTTTGTTTGAACTGTGATGGTTTTTTGATTTTAAGCAAAGATTTGCACAAAGGATTGGCAGAGGAAAATTGAGGAAAACTTTTAAGTAAATATTGAGCTGAAGAATCCAGTCTCCTAGGCCTTGATAGGCAATCATCAGTTATTGAAGCTTCCCCCATCCTTGTGTTTCTATTCCAAAAACAAACTCATAGCTGCAAAATCAAAGGAGTTTTGTTAATGAAGAGATAACATTAAGATTTAGTCCAGTATCTTCTCCCCTCTCCTATCTCTGATATCTTCACTTGGTAGGTTTCAAGGTACCATGCTTTGTCTACATAAAAGCTTTATGACTGTACCTTTAATTAAAATAAGATAGTGAAGTTTGGAATAGCTTTACATGCACATCTGATAAAAAGATAGTCTGGAAAGAGTTTCTATGTAGTATAAAAAGTTGGACTGTATTCTGCTTCTCCTTTCTTCTCAAGGTCTCTAGTTACAAAATATTAAATAGAGTGGGGTTGACAAGTGTAATATCAACTGACTTGGTAATACAAAGATATGAGAGCAGAGAAGAGAAAGGCATACAGAGAAGCCAGATCAGAAAAGCTGTCTTATCTAACCAGGCAGATATAATGAAGTTGTTTCTTAGCAGAGACAATGAAGGAATTGTTGGATGCGAAGTGAGAATTGCTTAACTGTATCAACATACTCTCTGTGTCGGTGTCCTGAGAAGTAGTAGTTTTTTCAACTCCCTTCTTTTCATTTCCAGTTGCAATAATATATCCCATTTCCAGGGTGCCAAAGATGCTTAATCTCCTGGAAGAATAAAAGTTCAAGGTTTGAACACCTCAAAATCATGCCCTCAGTAACTGTACTTCCTAATGTCAGGTATGATAAATGTAAGATGGTTTTAGATATTTAAGACATATTCTCTGCAAGCCTTCCCCAGTCTGGTAGCCTACTCAGATATTAGTCTAGCAACCCCATTGTTTTTGTTTGAAATGATTGAAGCTGGAATCCTGCTTATCTGAAGAGCACTAAATTGGTGTGTTGTTCTACCTAGGTAGCTGGATTAGGAACTATGTTACTTCACAATGCAACTATTTGGTCAGGCATTATTGCTTTGATCACTTCCGGTACTTCAGAGGTTCCTTATATTAATATTCTCTCTGCAGTACTTGGGGAGGGAAATGGCTTATTCATGGTGCGTTTTTAAATATTTGAATATTTTTATATTTTACATTCAATATCCTTTTTCTGTTTTTAAAGTTTTGTTTCATATCACATTGAACATTTGTAAAAAAAAATAGTTTAAAAAACAGAATGCTCATTATACCAGTCCTACTTTATTCCTATAAAGCAATTTCCCCTGTAACCGTCGTCCTCTCAGGTTACCTTTTCATTTTCTGTAGAGCAGCAGTGTCGCTTTCTCTCACACTACAAAGGTAATGTGAGTAGCTCTCTTAGACTGTAATTGCCCCATTAATTAAGGATTTTTTTTCCCACGTTGCCTAGTTTTATATAGATCGGAAGTATATGTGCTCTTAGTGCATGGTTCCCATACAACAAATGGAGCATGAATTGGAACATATATCATTCTATACAGCATGTAAAACAGACTTCAGGGGTAAAAAATTGGGAATGGGAAGAGAGAGCAGTGCTTCACTTTTGTGTTGCTCGATGTTATATGTAAAAAAAACCTTTCAACTCTAGTAAATGAAAGCAACGTGAAATCCATTTAGTGTATAAAAGGAAGGAAAGCAATTCTTGCATTAATGTTTTCAGATATATATTCATATTGAATAGGTACATTGTTCAGACTTGATAAGAGTATCCACAGACTTACTCTTAGAGCATTTTACCTCATATCCCTGGGTCTCAGTGCGCTCTAATTTGTAGCCTCCAGTTGCTCTTCAGTGCATCCTGTGTGCATCAGAGGATGAATGTGAGATTATCTGAGATGCACTCCAAGGACTATAAAAAACTCACAAGTATGCAGTGGAGAAGATAGTGGGCACCAGTAAGACTGGTGCCGAGGCAAATATGTTACTATAGCAGCTATAAAGGCTGCCAGGGAACCAGTGCATACATATAGCTAACTAAAGAAATGTCTGGCTAGACAGCAGTATTGGTGAAACAGGAAGGAGAAAATAAAACATGACTAGATGAATATTTGCCAATGTACCATATGGCAGAATGTTGGTACTCTGATATGCTTGAAGAATATCTTTTGAGTCAGTGGAAATAGGTGGCAGAGGGTTCTTGTACCTTTATTATATGTCCAACTCTTGCCTCTCTCTCAGTTATTGTCACGATCATTTTTATGTTAAAATGTATATCTATGCTGCATTCTAAACATTTTGTTGCCTCTGTATTTAAAATGTGGCATTGCATTTCCAAGCCCAGTGAAATATAAATCCTGACTATTGGGCATCAAGTCTATAACAAACATTAAGACTGTGACATTTTAGATTGTTTCACATTGGCAACATTAGCTTAATCTTGGTAGTAAAATAGCTGGATTTGTAGAAAGAGAAAATTTTCCTTTTCCCCCTTAGATGTGTGTGGTCTTTGCTCATTTACTTGGTGTAGGAGGGGAAAATTCTTTAGCATTGTGGACACTGGTTTATTTGCTATTTGGAAAAGAATGGCAGGCTGCAAAGCTAACACCTGTCTATTCACACATTTTCAATTTAGGATAGAACAAAAGAGCCAGTAGAGCTGGTGAAAGATACAGTACAGGATCAGTCAGTGCAAGATCCAAGGCTAAATGAAGTTTAAACGTTTTTTAACTGCTTCTGCCAAGCTTAGACATGAACAAAATGCCACTGGAAGAATTCCATTTGAAGTTTTGCACAGAATTATCTGAAAATTTGAAAATGGCCACTTTTGATTATAAACTATGTACCCTGCTTACTAGGAGGTCTCTGCATTTGATTCTTCTAGTTTCCAAAAGAATGTGTGTTTGAATGGATTGAGATTATGCATATCATCACTTCAATACAAGCAAATATTTTCTTGGTAGCATCCTGGCTCACATTTAGAAGGAAAGGTTGTTTTCATGTTGTGATTGGAATAACCCTGAAGCTTTTGTCTGTCATAATTAACCCTAACCCTAACTTATGCCATTAATACCTTGAAACTTTTAGCTGGTTCTTAGGGTTAGCTAACACTAACCCTAATTTATGCCATGAATCATTAGCATTTGGATAGAATTCAGCTCTCCAGCTCAGTTTTATATTTTATTGATTTCTGCTAAAAATGATTAAGAATTTGTTTAAATTTCCCACTAGAATCAGTGGATTTCAAAAATACTAACATTGGACAGCTTGTGTCTTATATCTTTACTCCTACATTTTTAAAAAATATCACCATTATCTACCATTATCACTACCATTATCTACCATTATCACTACCATTATCACGACACACACACAAAACCCTCAAGGTTTTTTTTGTTTGAAGAGCTGAACAACATTCTGAATGTCACAGTTAGAAAAACAAAGCAATTGATTAGCATAACAGAGCATTCATTTGCATAATAAATCGTTTACTGTAATTTTTCTTGGAAAACAATTTAAGGATCCTTAGCTGAAGATGTCAACCAAAATTTATCCCTACCTTGCTGATTCAGAAGGCCTGTATTTCCTAGTCACTCCTGCCCTCCAATTCTTTTTTTTTTAAATCACCCACACTGTAGCTTTTAAAACTTCCCATGTTATTTTGTATTACTGTAGTGCATATTTGTTTTTGTTTGGGACATTTGCTACCTGCCTGCTTAAATTGGTGCTTTTAAAGCTTAGGCATCTTAGCAGAACTAATGTTTATAAATAAACTCTTTCCTGGGTGAAAGAGATTTTATTAATCTAATGGTATTATGCAAGTATTGATACCTCTTGAAATCTTGTAGCCCCTATCCTTTGTTATAAAGTACATCTTGCAATATAAGAAGATACAATAAGCATAGAATAGAATGTCTCAAGCTAAAGTCACTGTGGAAGTTTTTGAGTTTGAAAAGAATCATCGGTGGACTGGAAACATATTCCAGAGTGCCATAACAGAAAAGAAAATGCTCTCTTTCCGGTTCCCATCAGATGGAACTCTTTAATTAATGAGACCTGGAACACAGAACACATACTTAGACTGATAGATAATGAGACCTAAAGGATTTTTTTTTTTTGCAATTTTTTTGAAATGGACTAAAATGTTTGTATAACAGAAAATGACTTGTTCTTTTCTTAACTGAAAAAATAAAAAACTTAAGGCTATTTGTAAAGTCTTCTTTCTTATATAATACCTAATCTTGAATGGAGGAAAGGCTCAATCACAATCCTAATCTTGATCAATGGATGAAAGATAGAATTCTTGGCTCAAAGGTATCTTTTTTACACCTTTAGAATGTATTAATTAAGGTGAAATTGATGCCAAAGTGTACAATTATTTATTTATTTAATTAATTAATTTAATTTATATACTGCCCCCTCT
>JAEANM010009757.1:0-16181 GCA_017656035.1 Myanophis thanlyinensis
CTCCATCTTATTCTTTAAGTCTTTACATTCTGTTTTCATCATAGTCCATGTTTCCCATAGTGACAACACCAAATCCTGCAACTGTCCATTTTTTTCCTGGTGGAATTCTTTCTTATGTCGCTGATCATTTGTGTTCCAACTCCATGTAAGTCAATATTTCCAGTACTCAGTCCAGTCTCCTGGTTTAAAGACACATTCTTCTATTTTTAAATTGTGCTTCTCATTTCTTCCATCTGATCAAACCAAGTCAAAACAAATAAATTTTTTCTTCTTCTCCTGCTCTTCAGTATCTTTTAAAAGTTCAATTTGCTGTATAGTCCTGTTAAATTTCAACCTTTCTTCTAGTTGTTTAAATGTAATATGCTCCTCCGAACAGCAGATGGCACTGCAGGCTCCAATTAACAGTCACAATCTAGCTTGAACTGTCCTGCCTTTGTTTATTGCAAAATAAATTCTTTTAAATCCATCATTCCAGCATCCTAACAATGCCCATTCACCAACAAGAAATCTTTTAGGTTAAAAAAACAATTTTCTATCTTTTGCTTATAAATACTTTGATGTTCTCTCCCTTAATTTCCTTTTCCACTCAGCTTCTGCTTTAATTTTCCCCCTGCCCCCGGTTCCTTTCACCACTAAATCTCATGCAAGTAGTTTTGGGAACTTCTTTCTTTAAAAATAGTCTTTCAGGGCGAAATTTAAAAAAAAAGATTTTAGCTCTCACCCAGTTCCATGGCTGCTGACTGCTTTCACTCCTCCTGCACCAGTCTTAGATGGTGGGTGGTTCAGTTATTGTCTCAATCTTTGTGACAGCCATTTCTGACTGTCTCTTCATCTCGCTGTGGCTGAGGGGACTTTCAGTCCAGGGATCCTCCGGGGGAATTGTAATTTCCCCCTCACCGCTCCAGGCGCACCTCTTCTCTTTGCTGCTCCTACAGAGCAGCTTTAGGCTCCATATGGAGCCCATAAGCAGGGGAAGACCAGCAGGAGATCGGATCTATCCTTTCTCCTTGTTGCCACCAACCAAAACTGGAACCGGAACCACATATAAAAGTCTTTGACCATATTTGAAAACTATATGGGAACATATTCCTTTGGCATCAGTTTATAATAGATGCATCTTTTAAGAAAATATTTACTGTAATTTACAACCAAATATATAGGTCATTATTTTGTCCTTTTCTTGTTTTTGCTTTTGATTCGATAGATCAGTAATGTTGAATTCAGGAGCCACTTAATAATTAATAATATTAAAGTAATGGATGAGAATGCTCAGAACGTTTTGATCAGCTTGTCCTTTAATTATAGAAAGCAGATATGTTCCATAAGTTAGCCCATTTGAAGCATTTTGACTAGAAAATTGTTGCTCTATAATGCATCATTTCATTTACTTGATGAGAGTTTTAGTAGTTTATAGTAGATAGAATCCTCAATTGAATGGAAATAATGATTTATTTTTTTTGAAGAGTCACTGCTCCAAGCATCTTCTGAATTTGGTGGTGACATAGATTTCCTTTTTTTTTTCTATTGTGGCCACTGCCACCCAAAGATGAAGGTCTGTAATCTAGTGATATAACATATGCTGCTTGATTCAGTAGCCAGCATTTACAATTAAAAGGATTCATGGTGGCAGATTTGGAAAACTTGTAACTCCTTCCAGTTGGAAAACCTAATGACTGAACAAATGTTGAGAATAGCAAACAATGTTTAAATATCAAAATAATGAAATAAAATTAGCAGAATTTTAACATATATTTATACTATATAGCAGTGATGGTGAACCTTTTACTTACTGAATGCCAAAAAGTACATGCTTTGTGCATGCCATCTGCACTTGTGTGCAGCTCCTCCATGTGTGCTGCATGTGCAACTGCACCATCTGTACATGCATGCAGCTTTTTCATGTGCAATGCATGCGAGCTGTATGCAGGCACTCACACAAACATGAGTAATTGCATGTGCATGCTCAGGAGAGCTCCAAAGACCAGCTGGATTTCCTGCTGCAATTGCACACATGCATAGCCAAAGACCAACTGGGTCTCTGAAATTGTGCATGCATGCATGCGCAATCACATATGCATGCTCAACTGGAGGTAAGTTGGCTGACAGCTTGTGTGCCCAGCAAGATGTCTGTGCGTGCCACCTTTGGCACACATGCCATAGGTTCGCCATCACGGCTATATAGTATAGTATTTATTATATAAGAGTCTGTATTATAATATATATTTTGTGTCTTTTTTGTCTTCTCTTTACAGCTTATGGCCAATGCTATCCTTTTTGTCAGTGTAAACTTATATGGGGTCTTTGTAAGGATATTGACAGAGAGGGCGCAGAGAAAGGCCTTCCTTCAGGCCAGGAACTGCATAGAGGACAGATTGAAACTGGAGGATGAAAATGAAAAACAGGTCAGTTTAAATATAGTTTTTTTTTTAAATCTTGTTCAACATCACAGTTGAGTAAGAGTCTGATCTTTACAGAAACTTATCTATAAAGTTATAACTTTATTCACAGTACCTTGTTGTCTTGCTTTTTATTGGTTGTCAACAATGAAAACACAACAAGCGTTATGTTTTTTATATTTAAATTTTAGGTAAAGTAAAAAGCCCAGATAATTGTTATGAATAAGGTAATACTTTTCATTTTGATTTGCAAAGTGGATTTCATAATCACACATCTTATCTCAGAAGAATTATTATGAATGGAAGAAATAATTTAATGAACAGAACAATCTATACTGTTGGGCTTAACTTATTTTTAAATTTACACAGTTTTCCATAATAAAATACTAAACAGATATTATACATAATGGTTTGTTTTTAGAAAGGAGAGACAGACTCGATTCATGAACAAACAGCTCTTTTTTATTAACCAGACACTCCAGACCAAACGAACAAACAGGGAACCATTCAACTATTTATAGTATTTACAAATTTACACCTTCCAATCAGAGAGCAGGATTCTCCCGCTCTCTTTATTATAATTGACAAACTGCTTGTCTCCAAGCATACCATATATGGTATGCTGTCTCCCATCACACCATATATGGGTACAGAACACAAAAGATATTATGGACTAGTCTTAAAGCAATTCAGTTGCATCAAGCTAATTGAGATAAAATCATAAAGGAGGCAGCGTAAGAATGGAGTTAAAGCTTGCCTATGGAGTTCACATCATATTTCATATAAAATATACCATCATTTCAACAAATTGTATTGGGTTTCTTACTATTTTTATGTTGGTGTTTCAACTCTCATATTTAATTCATCTGGAATGGCATACAAGCTAATAAATAAACATTTGACAAAAAGCATATATTCTTTATTGTTTTATTACAGAAATTATTTAACAAAGCACAGTTACAAACCACTCCCAATTTGGAAGTGGCAGATACTTATCATTCCACAACTAACTAAATTATGAAGAAACCATTCTGAAAGGATTTTCTTCTTTCAGAAACCCTCCCACTCTTATAAATGGAAATGAGACAAATGTTTTCTCAAAGAGTACAACTGAGGGATTAAATCCTGTATCTATCAGAATCAAAACTATTCCTGACTCACTTCTTTCCTGCCCTTGGAATGTTTTATTAAAAATCTATCTTAAGCTTTTCTTGAATTGAGGGGGCACCTTAGCAGACATTCAAAGACAGTTCAAAACAGGATGTGATCAGACGTAAAGCTAAGATTCTTGAATCATTTGTTATGGCAAATTGTGGAGGTTTATTCTGAAAGCTGAAAATGAACTGAGCCAAAATGGAGCACTTTTTTTATGATGGAAAGTTTACATTTTGAACTCTCAAAACATCTAGTCAATCTTGGACCTTCCTTGTATGTACCATAAAAAGAAGGAACTTTGAAATCCTTTGAAAGGCTGAAAGGCTTTTTTGTGCCTTTTTGGTTTTTTTGCTATGGATCAAACTCTTTGCTATTGTCTGTAGCATTTGAGCTCTATTGCTATAGGTCAGTGGTGGCAAACCGTTTACTTACTGAGTGCCGAAAAGTACGTGCTTTGCGCATGCCATCCGCACTTGTGTGCAGCTCCTCCATGAGTGTGCCATGTGCAACCATACCATCAGTGCATGCATGCCGCTTTTGCATGAGCAATGCATGCGTGCTGCGCACAGGCACTCATGCACACATGAACAATTGTGCATGCGCAGGAGAGCTCTGAAGACCAGCTGGATTTCCTGCTGCAATTGCGTACATGCACAGCGGAGGCCCGAAGACCAGCTGGGTCTCTGCAATCATGCATGCGTGCACACGCAATCGCATACACATGCTCAGCTGGAGGTAAGTTGGCTGACAGTATGTGTGCCCAGCAAGATGGCATGTCACCTGTGGCACCCGTGGCATAGGTTCGCCATCACGGCTATAGGTGGCCAAATAACCTTATTGCAGTTACAAATCAGTCATGATTAGATTAATAAAAACCAAGATAATCTGTATGGATGAATGACTTTTTTTCCAACTGTGTTTTCTACTTGTCTTTTAGCTCATCTACTAGCTTTATTCCAGATCACAAGCAATGACCCAATCATATATTGTAGATTTCATGAGGGTATTGCTGAAAACAGTCTTAATGAGATGTATCATCTATGTCTCAGGGATAAGATTTACTTTATATATAGTTCAGAACAATTAGTGCACATTTAGTTTGCCAGTTTTCATAGCTTTTCCCTACTAGAATCACCTCAAGATGTTGGCGCTGACACTGTGACGTTGAAATGTTCTCTTGTAGTTTTGATGTTTTTTTATTATTTTCAGAATAGTCTTTACATAACAAACAGCTTTCTGGGACCATGCCTCCCTTCTTTTCAAATGTGATGGGAATTCTGACTGAGGGAAAACCAGTTATCTGTTTTGGACTGGCAGAAATGAAGAAGCAGGAAAAAAAAAGGAGGAGGAAGAGGCAAGAGAGGAGGGATATTACAAAGGCTCAGGAACCATGCAGCAAGCAAATCTTCCCTCACCTCTTTGCAGTTAACTAATCTTCGCTCACTAATAAATAAGATAGATGAACTACTACTTTTAAATAGAAACAATACAGACTTCTAATCAGCAGCCCTCTGCTTCATTGAAATGTGGCTGAACAATTCAATTAATGATAACTGCCTGCAAATCCCAAGATTTCAGATTCAAAAAGCAGATAGAATTGTGGAAACATCCAGTAAAAATAAGGGAAGGGGTCTCTGCTTTTATATCAACAACCGATGGGGTAAAAAGTAACTTTACTGAAGAAATTCTGTGATGTGGACTGAGATACATTATTTATCAATTTTAAACCATTTTATTGTTCACAAGAGTTTTCCTTATTTATTCTGGCTGCTACATACATTCTATATCCCAAGTTTGCATAAACAATGCATTACAAACTCTAGTTAACCAGGTTATGTGGGATAAAGAAAGATACCCAGACTCTCTTCTCATTGTGTTAGGTGATTTCAACAGTGGTAACTTTTCAGCATGCCAACTGTCTTACTAGAGGCAATAAAAATTTAGACCATGCTATATAACATTAAAAGATGCTAATCAGTCTTTATCATAAGCAGCTGTTAAAACAGCTGATCACTGTATGATTCATCTTGTACCTACTTATAGACGAAGCTTAAAACTACTAAACCAACAATTAAATCAGTGAAGTCTTGGACTGAGGAGGCAAAGTTAAAGCTACAGGCTTGCCTTGACTGCACAGACTGAAACATTTTTGAAGCTACCTCTGCAGACTTGGAGATACTGTGACATCGTATATCAATTTTTGTGAAGACCTATGTGTGCCAACCAGAAAACTATGAAAACACAGTAACAACAAACCTTGGTACACAGCTAAATTCAAACAGCTAGTCATACCAAAGAGGAAGCAAACAGGAAAGGAGATAGAATGTTATACATTCAGGACAGGAATGTATTAGCAAGGAGATCAGAGTAGCAAAAAGAGCTACTCTGAAAAACTAAGGAATCAGTTCTCAACAAATGAACCAGCAAATGTGTGGAAAATTCTTAAAGATATCACGATCTATAGCAAACCTCTTTCCCGTGCTGAAAGGAATCAACAACTGTGTTTTACTGTAGGTTTGACAGAAAACCATTGTCAACTATTGCCACCTTTTCCATCTCAGATATAATAACCAAGTCTCCTACAACTGACTCCATCCCTCTGGGCTCCTCACCTCTGATGTGTGAGGTTTATTTTACAGTTCCTTCTTGCTTCAAACACTCTACTATAATCCCTGTGCCTAAGAAACCCTCCATTAGGGAGCTGAACGACCGCAGACTGGTTGTTCTGATATGTGTAGTTATGAAGACCTTTGAAAGGCTATTGCTGGTCCACCTGAAAACCATCACTGTGCTGATTGGGGTAAATAGTTTAGCAATTAGGAACTATCCCCTTAAGGGATTGACTTCTGAGAAATATAGTTTTACGCCATTTCTTTGCAGATTGTAGTCTTTGTCAGGATCCTTCCCCCCTGAAGGAAGGGGCCATTTTTCTTAATACCCAAGACTGTGTGTAGAGAGTATTTCTTCTCACCTACAGCAAAGGGAATAGACTTTATATGCCTCAGAAGAATCGCTTCAATAATTGTAAACATTGATTGAGAATACCTGAAGATAATAAAGCAAGCTACAATTAACCCTTTCTGTTGAGTTTAACTATCTGTGATAAGCAGCCTGTGTGCTTGAAACAGAACAGTAGAAGAAATACTTTGAAGTCCCAGTGAAAAGAATTGCTTAGAAGTGGTGGTTAAAGGAGCCACCACTGAAAAAGGCTAAAGAGAAAAGAGCATGTGTTTGCAGCCTCCTCTTTGCTTGAGATTGAATGGAGAAAAGTTTTCTAGATTTGCATGATATTCAGTCAGGCTGACCCAATCTGCATTTTAAAAGCCAAGCTCCTTTAGAATGCTGTTGCATCGGAATGCTTACCAAGTAAGACCTGGAATTATAGCAAAGGTTTATAGTTACTAACAGCTGTCCTTTGATTCTTTGCTTGAAAATTGGCAAAATTTGGCAAACTTCCTTAAGAGATCACAAGGCATCGACTAGCCCCTTGTTAACCCCATCAAAAAGTGAAATGCCATTAGCCAGTTACTCCAAGCATTAGTTTCAGCTGCAGCATCCTTCGTGACTACTCTGCAAACAAGAGGCTCATATACAAGCTATCCATAAGTAGCGCCCTCTGGTGACTACTCTGCAAACAACAGGCTCTTGTTCCAGCTATCCATAAGCAGTTCCCCCTAGTGGTCAAAGAATGATTTGTGTTCACTTCCTCAAAAGCATCCAAGCAGTCTCCTTTGCCAGATTCCAAGCATAGAGTACTTTCTAATCATGGCAGATATCTCTAGTGTGCTGGAAGAGCCCTACATCTAACCTCGACACAAACATAGAACTTAAAATCAGAAAAGAAAGAGACATCTCAGAAACCATATGACTTAAGGCAGCAAAGGAAGCTTACTGAAGCCTTGCAGTCATGCCTGTGGAAGGAATGGGATAGTTGCTATCAACGGTATGAAAACTCCTGGGATAGGCTGCTACAGCTATGTAACACACCCAAAGATAAGATTTCTCCCGAGCATATCCACTCATTGAAAAAGGACATGGAAGGACTTTTCTTCCAATGGACAGGTTGAGAATGCAACCTTGTTTATATCCAGTCGCAGCTAGGAGACCCAAAGCTCAAAGAGGAGATACAATGCCTTGAAATGATAAACAGAGAGCATCAGAAGCTCTTTAAAAGCAGTAAAGAATCTCTCCAAACTCATCTTCAGACAGAGGACACACAGAGAGAGGAGGCCAAGTCCAATGTGACCCATCATTCACATATGCCATCTCAGCAGTCATATGTGGCTTCATCAACATGATCTAAGGCACGCACCAGTGTCTCACAGCATTCTTCCTCGGCCAGCTCCTCACATCTATCCAAAGCATCCTCTCGTCATAGCAAGTCATCCCGGACCTCAAGGGCAGAGAGTCTTGCTGACCAAGCTGCAAATGCATGAATCAAAGCCGCAGTTGCCAATGCTACACTATGTGTGGCAAAAGCAGAGCAACTGCAAAAGGAGAAGATGGCAGCTGCAGCAGCTTCTGCAGCTCTGTGTGCAGCAAAAGCAGAGCAATTGCAAAAGGAAGAGATGGCAGCTGCAGCGGAAGAGATGGCCAAAGCTCAGGCCAACCTTGAGTTTCTTCAGCATGAATGAGAGGCAGTGGAAGAGACAGCATGAGCTGCAGCTTTACAGGGACAGGCTGAAAACGCCATCCCCAGCTACGATTCAGGAAAGCTATATAGAGAAAGCTCTACAGTCAGGTCAAGGCCTACATAGATGACCAGAATGCACTACAGCACAACCAGGGAGAAGTGGTGCAGTCGATCAAGAAACCTTCAAAGCCTGATGAACAAGGAGGAGAATCTCAACCACCAGATATGCAGACCAGTCAGAAAGCTGACATTGTACAATCTGGACCACAAGATTGCCCCATCGGATTTGGAAAACTTGCCCCAGCAAATCAAGATACACAAGGTAATGCGGTTGGTCCACTGGCAGTAAGTGGACTGAAAGCTCCCCCACAGGAAGGCATTCAAGAAGCTGTGATTCCCAGACTCAATGCAAAGGCAAGGGAATTCATGCCAGGCCTTCAGGGCAATCCAAACAAAGACTTCTGCCCCAACGTATGCAGTCTGCATGCCTGGAAGCAAAGAGAACAACCCTTGCTTGTGTCATGGGAAGATATGCTCATCAGGAAATACTCTGCAGAAAACTACCAGCCATCTTTCAGGTGCACCTTCACTTCTGAGAACTATGCTTACGAGGAGCCACAAGAAGCCCCTGTGTTCCTACTGACTCCATAAGGCATACCCCACCATCTCACCTGGACTATAACTCCTATACGGCTCCAACATCCTGGAGAAGAAAGAGTGAATGGTCACCCCAGTGGGGAAGGCTGGATTTGGCATCTGGTGGTGTACAGAAATTCTCTGACAAGCTGGGCAGAGAATATTTATTATGGAAGCATATCTTCATGAATGCCTTCCATGTTGAAGGATTGAGGCCAGCTGAAGAGCTCAGACATATGATAGCATGGCTAGGACTAAAATCTGCAGAAGTAGTAATGGAAATCTATGTAGCCCAAGTAGGTATAGTCATCGCCCTTAGGGAAGCTTGGGTCACACTCTTATCAGCAGTATGGTGCATCTACATTGATGGAAACCTCGCTCTTAGATTGTGTCTACGACTTCCCTGACATCAGTTTCAGTGAACCATGCCAGTTATGGAAGTTCTCTGCCATCCTTACACAGCTGCAGAGAACACAAGAAGATCCCACCTTGCCGGACTCATCTGTCTCGATCAGTTCAGGATGCAAAGGCCCATCATTCAAAAACTACCACTACAGCTAAGTGAGGAATGGATCAAGTTATCAAAGTGAGGAATGTATCAAGGTATCAAAGAACCCAGACAGAGAATCCCCCTTCGCTGTGCTTCAATAATTCGTTTGCCATTAAGCAAAGATATGCAATAACCCGCAAAGCCTTAGCATCAGAGAAAAATGGTTTCCAACTGCCAAAAAGACCAGACAAAATGCTAGCTCAACCAAGAGTCTCTCGCATATCACAAAGGGAAAAACCTTTGTGTCTCTGCATAGAACAGGAGTTGCTACTCTGCCTGTGATGAATTCAGAGGAGCAAGCATCAAGGAAAATTAACCATAAACCTCTGTTAGCAATGAAAACTCTGATCTGCCTTCTCCATAAGTCATCGCACACCTTGAACAAGTGCAGCAAATTTGGAAGGCAACTCCTACCTCTCCTTCAACCAAGGGTCTACATCAAGGCATCAAAGCCTATCCAGAAGCAGCAGTGAGTGTAAACTGCACATCTGTATGCGGCGACTCTCCATTCCCTCGTTCATGCCATCAGATCCGTTTAGCTAAAGTCTATCCCACTGGATGCCCAGAAAAAGCCGTGAAGATGTATGTAATAATGGACATACAAAGCAATCATTCATTAGCCAGGTCAGCATTCTTTGAACTTTTTGACATCCAAAGTGAGGAAATGCACTTCACAATATCAATGTGCACTGGGCCCCAGCGCATAGTGAGGAGGAAAGTTACCGGACTCTGCATAGAATCATTAGATGAGAGTTCCCACTGCCACTATTGCTAGAATGGGATGCCTTACTAGATGATCACAGTCAGATTGCAACACCAGAAGTAGCAAGCTTCATATCTCACCTGAGGCACATGACTAATCACTTTCCTGCCTTAGATCCTGAAGCCAAAATCCTGTTCTTGCTAGGAGTGGATGCACCTGATGCTTTCGTTTACCATGAAATAGTGAGAGGCCCACTCACTCGCTCTTAAGTCAGAACTCAGATGGGTCATTGCAGGAACAATTTGTGCTGATCGACTGCAGGCCCCAACCCATTGCAACTCATTTGCAACTTCCATTCTCAGTAATGGGAGAGCATCTCACATCAAACCATGCCAAGATCACACCAAGGGATCACAGGACCTTGATTTTGGCACCGATACCCCTCTTATCCAATGCAGTCTTGATCTGTGTTGGGACTTGAAGAAAGATGTCTACACCTTAGAGCTCCAGCCCAGAAGACTGTCATCATGAGGAGAGGAGTTCTGCCAGTAGTGAATAGTCTGTTTGACCTTCTAGGGTTTGCTGCACCCATAATGATCCAAGGGAGGCTACCTTTGCGCACTCTCTCTAAAAATATCAAAGAATGGGATGAGCCACTTCCGCCAGAACAGAAGCAAGACTGGGAAGTGTGGAGTGCCTCCTTGAATTGTCTCCAAAGCATCCATGTGCAGTGCATATATGCTATCTCACCCGCCGCTGCAATGACGAAAGAACTGCAGATCTTCACAGATGCGTCAACAAAGGCAATAGCAGCCAGGGCATACATCAAGGTCTATGGCAGGGAGAGTGACATTTATGTCAGCTTTGTCATGGGAAAGGTGAAACTAGCATCACAACAAGGTCACACTGTACCGAGGCTGGAACTCTGTGGTGCCATATTGGCAGCATCGACCCAGCTAAAAGGTCCCTGAGTTCTTGGCTTGCCCAGATAACTTGATGCCACAGAGATCAGAACATCATGAGCTTCTAGATCCAGATCAAGATGTTGATGTTAAACCTCAGGTGCCCAGCAAATCGCTCAGACAGGACAAGAAGATGACCACCCAGGTCAGTTGCTTGTCGACAAGAGTCAAGAAGATGGCAAAACTGTCCCTAGAACCAGCTTGCTTTGAATATTTCTCCAAGTGAAGACCTCTCATATTGGTGTAGTAGTGATCGTCCGTTTCCTGCATAGTGGAACAAACTTTGTAGGAGCCTGCAAGGAATACAGATTGGTGAAGACCCTCACATCAATTCAGTAGTTGGAGACTATCTAAAGGCTCATAACTGTGTGTGGACATTTATCCTCCCCATGCCTCTCACATGGGAGGAGCATGGGAACATATGATTGGCATAGCTTGCAAAATTCTGGATTCCATGCTGGCAAAGACACCCACGCTGACACATGAGATGCTTATCATCCTCATGACAGAAGTGGCAGCTATCATCTCAACCTCTGGTTCCAGTTTCCTCAGATCCTGAAAATCCAACTACCCTCACCCCAGCCACCTTGCTAACTTAGAAGACAGGTGACTGGCCAGCACCATTAGGGAACTTTGTTCCCAAAGACATGAACAAACGACAATGGAGACAAGTTCAACTGCTTGCCAACACCTTCTGGAAGAACTGGAGGCAGGAGTACTTGTCTATCTTACAGGATCATCATAAGTGGAAGACCAAAGAACCTAACCTTGAAGAAAGAGACCTTGTCTTGTTAAGAGACAAAGATGTGCATTGGAACTCGTGGCCCATGGGGCTTGTGCACCAAGTCTTACCCAGCTCTGATGGACTAGTTCGCCAAGTCGAAGTCCAGATCGTGAGGTCATAGGAGTCATGCTGTGACCCACAGACTTTTGCCAAGAAGCTCTACATCAGGCCAATCACTGAACTGGTACTGCTGCTGAGGAAGACCGAATTTGAAGATTGAATCTCAAACTATGCATGTCTTGTATCTACCGCATTGTCAAACTGTTTGATGTTATGCTTCTGTTTATTTTAGTTAATGGATAGTTAATAGTGGAATTTTATAATTCCAAGCAGGGAGTCTGATTGAGGTAAATAGTTTAGCAATTAGAAATTATTCCCTTAAGGGATTGATTTCTGAGAAATATAGTTTTACGCCATTTCTTTGTAGATTGTAGTCTTTGTCAGGATCCTTCCCCCCTGAAGGAAGGGGCCATTTTTCTTAATATCCAAAACTGTGTGTAGAGTATTTCTTCTCACCTACAGCAAAGAGAATAGACTTTATATGCCTCAGAAGAATCGCTTCAATAATTGTAAATGTTGATTGAGAATACCTGAAGATAATAAAGCAAGCTACAATTAACCCTTTCTGTTGAGTTTAACTATCTGTGATAATCAGTCTTTGTGCTTGAAACAACACGGATCCACTATTCACGGATCACGGATCCACTATTAGAGCCATTGCAATTTGCCTACCAAGCGAATTGATCGACCAATGATGCTGTTAATTTGGCACTGCACTACTTACAGTAATAGGTCATTATCTCCAAGGACCTATGCAAGATCCTTTTTGTAGGCTTAAGTTCAACATCAATACCATCATTCCAGATATTGTTCTCACTAAATTCAGCTAGCTGTGTCTGACCATGTTTGTAAGTGGATCATAAGCTTTCTAATAGATAGGAAGCAGCAAAATTGTGAAGTTAAGCAAAATCACACCAGATACCAGTACAATTAGCATAGGTGACTTCCAGAGCCATATGCTCTCTCCATTATTTTTTTCTCTATTACCAACGACTGCATTTCAAAGGATTACTCTGTTAAAGTACTGAAGTTTGCAAATGATACAACAGTGATTGGTCTCAATAGAGATGAACACAAATCTGCATACAGTTGGGAAGTTGAACAATTGGCCCTCTGGTGCAGTCAGAACAATCTTGAACTGAACACACTCAAAACTGTAGCGATGATAGTAGACTTTAGGAAAAGCTCTCTTACCATATCTTACAATACTGGACAACATAGTATCAACAGTACAGACCTTCAAGTTTCTAGGTTCTATAATATCTCAGGACTTAAATTGGACACCTAACAAAAAAAATCATCAAAAAAGCACAACAAAGAATGTTCTTTCTATAACAATTCAGAAAGCTCAGAGTGCCCAAGGAGCTGCTCATACAGTTCTATAGAAGAATTATTGAGTCTGTCATCTGTTCCTCTATAACTGTCTTGTTTGGCACAGCAACCAAAGAAGAGAGATACAGACTTCAACGGAAAGTTAGGACTGCAGAAAAAATAATTGTAGCCAGCCTGCCTTTCATTGAGTACCTATACAATGCATGAGCCAAAAAGAGGCTCATGAAAATATCCACAGACCCCTCATAACACAAACTGTTTTAATTTCTTCTCTCAAGATGACTCTCTATGGCATTACACACCAAAACAACCAGACACAAAGGCAGTTCTTTTCCCTCAAGCTATCACTCTGTTAAACAACTAATTCCCACAACACTGTCTATACCTTGGGATGTCAAACCACCTAGTATGGCTGTGTTATTTATTATCCTTCTCATCTGTCCTATTACCTATTTCCTTAGATTCTTATGGTTATAACTTGCTGTTGTTTCTCATAATTTATATTGATTGATTTTATTCAGTATCTTATTATTAGTTATGTTGATTGCTTATTTATCCTATGACTATCACTGAGTGTTGTATTTATGATTTATGATGATTGTATTTTATTATTATGATTATCACTTGTTGTTTGTATGTACACTGAGAACTTATGAACTGGAGACAAATTTCTTGTGTGTGTCCAACCACACTTGGCCAATAAGGAATTCTACTTACCCAGAAAATAAGCTTCAAGGAAGTAGAATCCATGGTTCAAAAAAAGACTGTGCCTACCCTTTGGGCCTTTTGAAAAGGCTTGAAGACTTGGCTGTGCCAACTGGCTTTGGGCCCCTATTTGGGTGTGGAGGTAGGTAATGGGTTAGATAACATTCCTTCTCAACTCCCCTCTCTACACACTTTTCTTCCTTCCTTTCCATCCTGGTCAATTTTTATTTTTATTTTAATTTTATTGTTTGAATGTTTTATATTATATTTTAATTGAAAGATTGTAAGCCATTTAGAATCAACTCAGATAAGATGGGCTGCATTTACCGTATTTTTTTGCTCCATAAGACACATTTTTTTGTCTCCGAAAAGTGGGTGGAAATGTCTGTGTCTTATAGAGTGAATATTGCCAAAACCCCACCCTTCAGCCATTTTTTTTGTTTCCATGTGTCCTGTTTGTGGCCTCCTTGCATCCTGTTTTTGGCATCCATGTGCCCCATTTTGGTCTCCACATGCCCTATTTTCAGTTTCCAAATACTCCATTTTTGGCTAATTTTCAGCCTCCATGTGCCCTGCTTTTGCCCTATTTTTTCCCTTCATGCCCCCCATTTTAAACTCTGTTCTCCCCAGTTTTGGCCTCCACCTACCCCATTTTCAGCCTCCACGAGCCCTGTTTTGGCCTCCACACACACAATTTTGGCCCATTTTTGATGTGTGTCCCATTTTAACCCCATTTTTGCCCGTCACACCAATTTTTGACCTCCATGTGGCCTGTTTTTGGCCTCTACCAACCCCATTCTTGGCCTCTGTGAGCGCCATTTTGGCCTCTACCTGCCCCATTTTCAGTCTTCATAAGCCTCATTTTCAGTGTCTGCGTGGAGGCCAAAGAGGGGCACATAGAGGCCAAACAGGGGCTGAACATGGGCTAAAAATGGGGTGCACAGAGGCCAAAAATTGGGTGTGTGGAGGCCAAAAGTGGGCAGAAAACAGGGCACATGGAGGCTGAAAATGAGGCATGTGGAGGCCAAAAATTGGATGAGTGGAGGCCAAAAACTGGAGTGCATCTTATGGTCAGGTGCATCTTATGGAGCAACAAATACAGTAAGTTTAATATTAAATAGATAACAGGATATGTACACAAAACAGGAAAATAATAGTTAATATTCAAATACAAATTTGTTTTAGACTTGTTACTTATCCCTTCTTGAACTAGTGTCTAAAGCAGTAGCCCCCAGTCTTTTGGCCATCAGGTTTTTCCACAGATCAGAGGGGGCATAGTTTTGCATGCTGCCTGTATCTTGCAGATGGGACTTCTCTTGTTTGTGTGGACCAGTTGCTGGCATGCTGTAGACCTGTGTTGGTCCACAGATTGGGGTTTGGGGACCCATGGTCTAAATAATCTTTTCTGCTGCTTCAGTTTCTTTAAACCTCCCTTTTTTCTGGAAATTTCAAACTTTAAACTGATGCTTTGAGGGTTCGTATAAATCCTTCTTGTCTTAACATTGGTTCATTAATTTTCAGTTTGGTTCTAAAAAGACAAATATCTGTATCATCCAGATAAAGGGAATTGCTGAGCTAGCGCCTGTATACATGACAGAGAATATCCCTTGTAAAAATGTATTTTGTGGAGGCCTATTCACATCTGTCAATCTGGGAAGCCTGGTGACATTCACCGTGATCCGCAGCTTTTGAGATTGCTTGCTGTATAGGACCTAGTTAAAACACAGCATAACATGCAATGCCAGCCATCAAGAAATACTTATGAAAGCATATGCCTTTTAATACATTGTATAAGATTAACAAAGTTCTCCTCCTTCAGTATCTAGATTTATAAAATATAGGTCAACTATAGATCATCCTCAATGAGAATTTGGGCAGCTTTCAGTTTCTTACTCAGATCTTTCAGGACAACACTATCTCTTCCATGCTTCTTTAATTATGGGAACAATTTATTTTGAATGTTAAATATACCATTTCCTTGAAAAAAGAAACATCTTTAAAAGAATTTCCTTTCCCCCCTCTCCATCTCTTTCCAGACTCAGTTCTGAAACAGAAACAAGCTGTGCATAATTTAAAAGCACAAAGTGGTGTGTGTGTGTGTGTGTGTGGGAACACTGGAATGTGGAAGGTTACTAGTAGGCTATGTGAAGTATCTGAACAGCTTCCCCAGCATCTAGATGAAGCCTTGTATTTAGATCCCCTCCAATCGGGTTTCAGGCCCGGTTTCAGCACAGAGACAGTCTTGGTCGCATTGGTGGATGATCT
>JAEANM010009758.1:0-16181 GCA_017656035.1 Myanophis thanlyinensis
TGTTTTTTTTCCCACTTTGCAGGGTTAATCCTGTAAATAAGGCAGTTGTTTCTAGCCTAATCTTCATTGCCTTGCTCATAGAAACTGCCTCTCCCTTTATTACATTGTAGCTTTGGTGAAGTTTAATTCTGAGCTTGGGGATGTTTAATCCTGTGGCCACCCCACCAAACCAGTAGTAAAAAAAAATGAATTTCACCACTGCTTCGAACTGCTTAGAAAATTTACTACCAGTTCTAGAGAACCTAAAAAAAAACCTAGGGGCAGGGGGGCAGGGCGATGGGGGGGCAGGGGCGGGGGGTGGCAGCGGCAGGGGGGGCGGCAGGGGGCGGGGCGATGGGGGGTGGCAGTGGCAGGGGCAGGGGGGCGGCGGGGGAGGGCTGGCTTCCCTTTGCCAGAAATCAACCGCATTCAATTGCACTCTTGCTGGATTTTTGATTGCACTCTTGCTGGAGCCTCTCGCTTTTCTCCATTTGCCTGGACATGACATCGCCATTTTTACGTCCAGTCCGGGGCATCCGGGTAAATTTATAAAATTTATAAAACCCGCCTGGATGCCCTGGACTGGACGTAAAAAGAGGACATGTCTGGGCAAAAGAGGACGGTTGGTCACCCTAACTTCAGACTGGGAGGGACATAGCAACAGATCAGCCAATGGGAGCTGACTGGAAACTGAAACAGTATTTACTGTATGAGCAAGGAGACAGTCTGGAGCCTGGGTGTGGCTTAAGTCTGTGCTCAGCTTAGAAACTGAAACAGAAACTGAAACAAATCTGTGCATGCTGCTGCTTTGAACTGAAACTGAAAACCTCTTTGCTTGTATTTGCTACCACATTGAAATCTGCTTTGGTATTGTATATTTACTTCATATGTTTTATATATATGAAGAGAAGTTATTGGATCCTGCTTAGTTCATTTACTTCTGTGTGCTTCTGAATATGTTTGCTGACGCAAACTCTGACAGATTTCTTTATTGTTCCTCACCTATCTTGCCAAGTAAAGAAGATAACCAACCCATATAAAGCATATGGTCTAGGAACTATTAGGGAGGAGTTGATTCATCCTCCTTCTCTCGCACCAACTCTTTGAACTGAGTTGTCTCTTATTCTTCTGGAATTCACCCCCTCCCTCCTGGGAATCCAGGCTACATTCCATCACACAAACTCCATTCTTGGCTAGTGCTGCAAAGCAATGGCAGTGCTGGCAGTGATTCCCATTCTGTCATTAAGGTTAACAGTACCAAGAAGGCACCCATAGATTATGTGGAGCAGGCATGGAATTTGCAAAACAATGCCATTCATCCACCCAAATTTAAAAAAAAACCTGGAGAAAATAGCCACGAGAAACCCCTTGTTGCCCATCACAATAGGATGGATGGATGGATGGATGGATGGATTAAAATGCCAACATTTTAGCAGACATGAGGGCTGCTAATTTTGTTCTGGGAATAGAAGATATTCCCACATTTGTAAGGAAATTAATCCTCTGTGCATAAATTATATGTTGCATGGTTGATAATCTCTGTGTACTAAAAGCAATATACTGCTCATTAGACAACACACAGGCAATTGTGGTACTGTCCCCTGCAGAACAGCCTGTAAATGCTCAAATGGCAGCTGATTGAAACAAAGAATACAATGGAAGACACATTAAGCTGCCGAGTGACTTCTTCCCAGGGGATACAGGAGACAATAATAGTATTAGCAGCACAACAAACTCTCCCGGTGGTGCATTCAGCACTCAGCCTTTTGAGACACATACACTGCAAACACACACACACAGACACACAAGTTCGCACAGAGGGTTGTAAGCAGAATCTTCCTCACTTTCAAGAGAGGGAAAGGTTTTATAAGGAAGTACATTCTCTAGCAGATGCAGTATGTTGTTTTCTATTATACTTTTAGAATCTCAACAGATAGGATATTGTAAAGGAAAAATAGAACATATGATATGTGTTTGATTAATACTCGTTATTCAACCATATTTTTGGGGCAATCTTTGTTCATCACATTAAATCTTTAAATCATTGAATCCTAGAGCATGAGGCAATTTCAACCAATGAAACCCAACTCTCTTCTTGTTAGTGCTGGGAACCCAAATTAAAACATCCTAGATAGATGGATGTCAAGTATCCATTTGTACACATCCAATGAAAGGATCCCCTGTTTCTCTGAAGAACTGATTTCATTGTCAAATTGTTATTATTAGGACGTTCTTTGTAACATTCACTAGAATCCACCTTCTTATCACTTCTTAAACCCACACATACTGTTCAAGAATAATGGAGGACAATGTTTGTTTCTACTGTATGATACCCCTTCAGATACTAGAAGATGTCACCACAACCCGTCTCAGTGTTCCCTTTTCAAAACTAATAACGTTAAGATCCTTCAATCTCTCTTCATCGGATATAATTTCTTTTCCTCAGTGAGCATCTTTGAACTTGTTCCAGTTTCTCTGAATCCAGAAATGTTTGAATGATGCTATCAGTCACCAGTGAGATTTTGCCTCAAAATTTGATGCTGCAAACTGACTCAGTACTTGAAGGCTGGCCTGGTCAAGGCAGTGAAACAATTTCTTCCTATGATTTTAGATTATGTTGGTGCATCCTAAAACTTGATTTGCGCTTGTTTGCAGCCACATCGCACTGCTGATTCAAATTCAGTATGTTATTCGTCCATATCTTGTTCACAAGTGACTCCTATTGTCAAGCCAGGTGTTTTACCCAGGAGCATGAATTATATTTACTGAATGAAGTTTGCATTTGCCACTGTTAAATTTCATTGTTATTTTCAGTCCATTTATCAAAATCATTTCTCATTTTATTTCTGTCTTCTTGAGAATTAGCTATAACACAGTTTTGAATCAAATGTAAATTTGATAAGCATTCCTTTCACCAAGTAATTTATAAAAATATTGAAGGGTAGAGGACCTACGAATTAATTTATAAAATGTTAATTAAATTTTTTGCAGAACTGGGGACTAGGACTGAATCATGTGGTATATCACTCAATACTTCCTTTCTGATGAGGAACTACTGAACTCTTTGATTACATTTTAACCATGCATGAGGCCAATTATTTGTCATGCCATCCACCTTACACTGAATTAGTCATCTGTTCTGAATGCCATGGTGTCTTTGTCTGCTGATTTGGTGAAATCAAAACAGTAGAAAACTCCTGCAGTGGAGGATGCCAATGGACAGATAGTAACTGATTCAAAGACATTCAAACAAAGATGGAAGAAATATATTAAAATATTGTATGGAAGCGATGTCAACATTCAAGACACCTTAGAAGATATTCCCTGCTTACAAGAAGCTCTAGCTTTAGATGATGAAGCTATGTCAGTACTTATGTCCTTACTAGGTCAGTAGGCTACAGGAAACAGATGGAATACAGGTAGTCCGTGATTTATGATCATAATGGAGTCCAACATTTCTATTGCTAAGCAAGACAGTTGTGAAGTGAGTTGTGTTACAAACTTTTTGTCACAATCGTTGAATGAATCACTGCAATTGTTAAGTGAATCATAAATCATGGTTAAGTGAAACTAACTTCCCTCATTGATCTTAGCAACAGCAATAGCACTTAGACTTATATACCATTTCACAGTCCTTTAAAGCCCTCTCTAAGTGGTTTACAGAATCAGCATGTTGCCCCCAACAATCTGGGTCCTCATTTTATCAACCTCAGAAGAATGGAAGGCTGAGTCAACTTTGAGCTCGTGAGACTTGAACTGCCAAACTGCTGGGAAGTGGTAGTCAGAAGAATTAGCCTGCAATATTGCATTCCAACTGTGAATGCGCCACCATGGCTCTTGACCTGATGTCCTTGCTTGTTGGAAAATGGCTGGGAAGGTTACAAGGGGTGATAACATGATTCCAGGACAGTGCAACTATCAGAAATACATGCCAGTTGTCAGTTGCCCAAATTTTGATTGTGTGACCAAGGAGATGCTATATAAGTGTGAAAAACAGGTCATAAGTCACTTTTTTTCAGTGCATTGTAACTGGTCACTAGAGGAATGGTTGTAAGTCAAGGACAGAAATCTAGCAAGCACTAATCAAGCTATGGCAGCATATCTGGAGAACAATGCAGTGGCCAACAGGTTGGAAAAAGTCAGTCTGCGTTCCAATATCAAAAAAAGGAGACTTAATGGTGTGTGCAAACTATAGTACAATATCCTTAATTTTGCATGCTAGTAAAACAATGCTTAGGATCATCCAATACAATTTAGAACCTTACATAGAAGAAGAGAAGCCAGATGTTGTAGCTAGCTTTAGAGAAGGCCAAAGAACATGAGACATTATTGCATTTGGAGACTGGATTATTGAAAAAGCCAAACAATATAAAAAAGAAGCCACTGTGTGCTTCATTGATTAGAGAAAGGCCTTGGATCATGTCAATCATGTCAAACTGTGGAACATGCTCAGAAAAGTAGCAATTGTAGAAGATCTTATTGTTTTCACAAGAAATTTATACACAGGTCAAGAAGGTACAGAATAGGTAGAACATGGTGAAACAGACTAGCTCCAGGTTAGCAAAGGAGTGAGACAAGGCTGGGTATTCTTGCCTTATTTATTCAATCTATAAGTTGAATATATAGAAAAGGAAAATGGGTTGGATGAATATGAGTGTGGTTTTAAAATTTGAGGAAGAAATGTGAATAACCTGTGCTACACTGATGCTACTACCCTGATAGCTGAAAATGCAAACGGTTTGCAAGGATTAGTAACGAAAGTCACAGATCACAGTGAAAAAAATTGAAATTAAATATAAAGAAGATCAAATTGCAACAGATAGAACAACCAGCCTTAGTACTGACAATGAAGATATTGAAGTGGTTGATATCTTCTGTCCTTTAGGATCAGGCACTTTGATTATAGCGTGAGCCTCATTTTATTGCCTCCAATATTTATCCCTGCCCAAGGGGGAGAGAAAACCCCTCAGGCCTCCATAAAAAAAGCCAAACCCATACCACCCCTAAAAAGAATAACATTTGTAGTATATGATTTTGGGCTGCAATCATGTTCCTGATTTCTTTAATAGAAAACTGCACAGCTCAGGTTATGCTTTATGCCTAAAGTGTAGCATACAGGTGGTCCATAACTTGCAACTAAAATGGGGCCCCAAAATTTTGTTACTAAGCAAAGCAGTTGTTAAGTGAGTTGTGCCTGATTTTACAACCTTTTTTGCCACAGTTGTTAAGCAAATCACTGAAGTTATTAAGTAAGTAATGCAGTTATTCACTTAAAAACTTATTCACTTAAGTGAATCTGGTTTCTCCTATTGATTTTGTTTGTCGGAAGCCAGCTGGGAAGATTATAACTCTGGGACAGTGCAACTGTCATCAATACATGCTAGTTGCCAAGTGCCTAAATAGATCATAGAGATGCTTCAATGGTCATAAGTGTGAAAAACAGCCATAAGTCACTTTTTCAGTGCTGTTGTAACTTTGAACTGTCACTAAACATATGGTTGTAAGTTGGGGACTACCAGTATTTAGGTGGCATGATCCTTGGGGGGGGGGAATGCAGTGTGCAGGAAAAGAAGGCTTATTGTTTCCCTTCCTGCTGTGATTAAAACTACAACAGGGCTTCCTCCATTCCCACCCAGTATGATTAGAAGGTTTAGAAGAAAAATAAAAGACTATAATTGGCACTAATGGAAGTTTTTCATAACTTTTCCAGTTCCATCAGCAAGAGGAACATTCATTCCAATCATGCTAGTGAGAGGGAGAAAAGCATGCTATATTTCTGGTAGATTATATCTTATGTCTGCAATGGGTAAAATTAACCACGGAGGCAGAGCTACATGACTGAGCATTAGGAATTACCTGTAGTTTGGTTTTAAAGGGCAGAGGAGAAGATACGCCAAGACATGAGAAGGTATGGAACAACTACTGAGTGCTTTCCTTCCATGGAAACTATTGGCAATCGTATGAGTAATTTAACTACCTGTAAGACCAGAAATGAAAATGTTTCTTACTCTCCTTATAATGATCTAGTTGTTTCACTTTGAAAAAGTCACTCCTAAGAGAAGAAGATGGCAAAGAGTCTGGAGGCAGCCCAAAAGTTAGAATGCCCTTGTGGGGAACAAGGAGGACTATGTTTTTGGAGACCTGGCATAAAGCCATCTTTTCCAATGTTAAGAATGTAAAAAAGACATCACCCTCAGAACAGAGGTGAAATTCAGCAGGTTCTAGCAGGTTCGTTAGAACCGATAGTAAATTTTCTAAGCAGTTCAGAGAACCGGTTGTTAGAAGAAATCTCCTTTTGTTTTTTTCCACTTTAGAGGGTTAATCCTGTAAGGAAGGCAGGAAAAAAAAAACATTCTCGTGTTGTTTCTAGCCTAATCTTTATTGCCCTGCTTACAAAAACTGCCCACCCAGTCACATGACCCCCCAGCCACGCCCACAGAACCGCTAGTAAAAAAAAATTGAATTCCACCACTGCCTTAGAACCTTCCCTGACTTTCTTCTAGTGAATTTAGATCAGACTGCGTCAAATGAGAACTAGAATTGTCCCAGACAACTATTCCTGGAGGGATTTGGACCTAGAAGCTTTATTTGAGATATAAGACAGCTCCCTGAATTACCACGCAACAGTGATGGCAGCCAAGCCCTTTGTATGAATATCCATACTTCAGCTTCTTAGGAAACTGTACATATCGTGTTCCTGTTTGCCACTTGGACAATTCAAGGTGAGCGCATTAATCTTTTTAAAAATGCAGTGCTTAGCAACATAATATTAGCCATGCTATTTTATAAAATCAAAATCATCAGAAGGCATTTCTTTTTTGGCAAAGAAATAACTATTTCTCCATTTGAGGCCTGGAGTTCAAACTGCTCTTAAACACACAGTAAGGGAGAGCAATAAAAAAACCCAAAAAAAACCTCTGGCGTTAATCCCACTGCCCTGTCATCAGATATATTAGCAAGCTGTATTTGATTGTCTGAACAAGGGAAGCTCCTGTTAAAAATCATCCACCCCATCTCTCTGATCACTTGCTCCTCTCTTGCTTTTCATGGCCACGAAGCAAGATGACTTAATAAAAGAGAGCAGAAGCTTTCATGCATTCAGGCAATTCAATTCTAATTGAGTTCCAATTATCGTGGCAAAACTGTAATGCACTATCATTTAATCTGATAGCCTGAATATACCCTAAGAGAGAGTTTGAGATGATAAGAGCTGCAAGTGTTGGCATGTGCTGGAAAGTATGCCAAGATATATCGTTATGATCTATGTTTTTTTTTTAAATTTTCATCTATTTTTAACGACACGGTATGCTTACGAATTACCTTCATAATACCTATATAAGCTTGAAGAATGAATGGGCAGTCAGTTCTCCACGCTATATTCACTGACAGCTGGACACATTTGAGTCTCAATCCATATTCACACATTTTAAGCTTGGCATCCATAGTTCCACAAGAGACTGTTGCATCCCCTGGGTCACACAGAAAGTCAGATTACCCAAAACCTTTCCCTTTTTACTAGAGAGAAATATGCTTTGTGTTTTAAAACAAGGGAAGAAGCTAAAAACCAAGGCTCAGCAGAGAAATGGGGCACGTTTTTTTGTTTCCCCAGCAGCTTTAGAATTAACTGACTTGGAATCCTTAGGGATCTGGGACAGAATTTTTTTTTGCCCGGGGGGGGGGGGGGAGAGAGAGAAATGAGGCCTGCTAGATTTTTACTTTTTCTATATTTTTCTACTTCTTTCGATAGTTTGTGATTTAGCAACTCTGTATTTTTATCTCCAACAGTTAAAAGTGGGGCATCCAACAATTTAAAGTGAAAATGAGATAGTTACTTTTTCCTCTTCCATATTTACTTTTTCCAATAAAAATTTGATTCTTATTTAAACCTTGTTAAGTGGCCGATTTCCCTATCCACTGCCGCAGTGTTCAAGGCCTTACAATTTAATTTTCTTTTATTGTTTATTTTTCTTTTTACTTGCCAACAAGGGTACATCTGGTGTGGGAGCCCTATGTCTCTCTCCTGCCATGGGCTTTTGGGTAGATGGGAGGAGGAATCGCATATAAAGGCATCAGTAGATAATATAGCAGTTTTTAGCAAGGTACTGAATCCAGGCATGGATTGGAGGGTTGTGAACCAAGAGTTGAGAGCTCTTCCGTCCTTCATATACAACACACACTCAGTTAAATACTTGGTCATAGAATAGAATAGAATATAATAGAATAGAATTCTTTATTGGCCAAGTGTGATTGGGCACACAAGGAATTAGTCTTCGGTGCATAAGCTCTCAGTGTACGTAAAAAGAAAAGGTACATTCGTCAAAAATCATAAGATACAACACTTAATGATAGTCATAGGATACAAATAAGCAATCAGATCATAGTAGGAAACAATAAACAATATAAATCGTAATGATACAAGCAACAAAGTTATAGTCATAAGTGGAAGGAGATAGGTGATAGGAACGATGAGAAGAATAATAGAATACAGACTTAGTAAATAGTTTGAGGGAATTATTTGTTTAGCAGAGTGATGGCGTTCAGGAAAAATCTGTTCTTGTGTCTAGTTGTTCTGATGTGCAGTGCTCTATAGCATCATTTTGAGGGTAAGAGTTGGAACAATTTATTGTCCAGAATGTGAGTAGTATGTAAATATTTTCACATCCCTCCTTCATATACAACATACACTCAGCTAAACACTTAGTCATGAAAACATATGAGCCTACCATATGATCTCTTTCTTTCTGGATCTTTCTTCCAATCTCTTATACACATCTTGTTAAAATTGTCTTGTTGATGAATACATGAATCAATATATGGGGATAAAAAGAAGAGCAGGAACTAACCAGCCAGCCTGCTTGCCTTCCTCAGCATTGACTTTCCACCGAGACATAGATTTCTATGGCCATAATTAGGCAATAAATAGTATACTCTAATAGAAAAACCCCAATAGAAAATAATAATAATAATAATAATATTTACTGACTTACAATGTGCACTGAGAAACATCTTTTTTTTAGTTTAATATAACACACTGAGTCAAACAAACCATAAATCAAAATTAGGGAAGAAGGGGGGAGGTGGAGGAGAGAAACTACCTTGAGTAGGATATATATTTAAATTTTAAAAAAGTCATATTTGCTCTCTGCTTGCTTTAAGAATGTTCAGAAGTAGGATGCTTCATACACTGCAGTCTCAAGGCCATTTTATATTTATAGAGTAACAGATTTGGGGATGGCTGATCAAGTGGACAGAGTCAGTCCCAATTTTTCTGACAGATGTGTATATTTTAAAAATCTTACACACATATTTGGTTTTTGAGGAGGAGATACCTAGGTGGCTATATCAAACCGATACAAAATGGGCAATGAAACCTTGCTATAACAGCCCTAGCAAAAGAAGCCATCTTTGATAAGACATTAAAAGAAGGTAGTGTAGCAGAGATGAGGATGTTGAGGTTCTCTTTAGGGGTGACCAGGATGGAGAGGATCAGAAATGAGCACATCACAGGGACAGCGTAGGTCGGCTGTTTTGGGGACAAAGTCAGAGAGGTCAGATTAAGATGGTTTGGACATGTGCAGAGGAGGGAGACTGGTTATATTGGTAGAAGGATGCTGGAGATGGAGCTGCCAAGCAAGAGGTCAAGAGGAAGGCAAAAGAGGAGATATATGGATGTGCTAAAAGAGGACATGAAGTCAATTCAGGTGAGAATAGAGGATGCCGAGGATAGAATTAGGTGGAAAAAGATGATTTGCTATGGCAACCCTAATGGGAACAGCTGAAAGAAGAAGAAGAGCCTAACTACATCTCACTACTGAAACTTGAACATCCATTGGAATGCAGCTCTAAACCCATTATTTTGGGGAGACGTCAAGAAGGGTGAAGCAGTAGCCTTTCAGACAGTCAGGTTTGGGTGGAAGCATCTGCTTGGAAGTCCAAGATAGGACCATGGTGGTGGTGGTGGTGGGGAAATCTAGGAGATTTCCTTTACTAGTGCTGCAAAACTAGAATCAGAGCTTGTTAGAAGCAAGGTGAAGATGGCTTAATCTGTTGATTTAGAATAGTCAAAGAGTAACAGGAAGGTCACCTAAGAATGTTGCCTGTTTAGCTCTGGGTTGCAACTTGTGTTGTGGTAGAAGCTTGGATGCTGTGTCATATCCACTTTAAAACTGAACAAGAAACTATCTAGGTTACACAGACGAGTGTATAATCTTTTACTGTTAGAATAAGTTTATAGCTGTCATTCAACAGACTTTCTTTGAGAATGTAAATTTTAATTTATATCTTAGGGTTGTGTTTAAATGTAATATATAGCAATGAAAAAGGGAGAAGTTAAATCCTGGACTGCAAATCAAGAATCCTAGATGTGGATGATTTTGTAAGAAGCTTTACAAAACTTGAAACCAAAGATATTGCCCTAGCCTTGAAAAAAAGGGGCAGCAGCTCCAGAGCAGCCAGGGTAACCAAACCTGCCCAAGGCAGCATTGCCAGGAGCTGATCCACAGCGATGCCGAGGCAGCAGCCTCAGGAAATAGCCTCAAGAAACAGCAAGGACTGCTGTGAGTAGCCGTGCGGACAATAGACATCCCATCCCCCTTGCTCTCCTAAATTTCAAATTGTAAATTTTAATTTAATTTTATGACCACGAGGGGTTGCATAAAGCATTTCACTACATATTGTACCATGTATGATTATGTATGTGATAAATAAAATCTGAATCTGACAAACTATTGTGATTAGGCATAATATGGAGAAAATAGCGAGTTCCAATTATTTTTCTGTATTTTTGCATTATACTTACATTCTGCTTTTCCTCCTGATAATTCAAAGCAGCTTATTTTGTTCTTTGTCTCCCCATTCTGCTCCTACAACAAAATTATACATTATGCTGAAACATCACGTCTTTCTCAAAGTAAATTTAATATTGAGTGGATTTGAATCTGGGTCTGGCTAATTTGGGTCTAGAAGGAAATATTTCCTATTCCTCTACTCACTGCTTACCAACTTGACAAGTAAATATTGATTCACAACAACATGTTCAACACCATATGCATTTACTTACAAGCATAAACAAGAAGAAAATACTAACAGTTGTTCAATTTTAATTACTATTGTAGTCTCATTAGTTTGGCAATTTGGTAGAAAGAAAATCAAGGATTCTTTTATTTCCCTTGTGGTATAAATCGTGACCTGTTTGTATGTGCTATTTGGGTTCATCAAGAAATACTAACTGGCTTTATATAAACTTTTTTTTATACTTATGTAAATGTTTATATCCTAATTTTCCTCTCCAAAAAGAAGTGCTCAAAACATCTACTACAGCTTATAGATACAAACAGTGAAAAACAATAGTAATCTTTCAGATTGCACTGTCAGACTAAAAGCAGAATAAAGAATATAAAATATGAGTCAAAATGAACAAAAACAACATCAAAATATTGGATAGAATAATGTATGAATTCAATAATGGTTAGTCAAGAACAACAATTTTTTTTTAAACACATCATAACCGTGTATAAAGAAAATGTGTCTTACAGGAGCATTTGAGAAGAGATTGCGGTAAAAAAACCCCAATTTCTCAAATGTGTCACACCTGTACAGGTAGTCCTTGACTTATGACCACAATTGAACCTAATATTTCTGTTGTTAAGTGAGACATTTGTTAAGTGAGCTTTCCCCCTTTTTACAATCTTTTTTGCCACAGTTGTTAAGTGAATCACTGCAGTTGATAGGTTGACCCAGTTATTAAGTGAATTGGGATTCTTTGCTTGTTGAAAGGTTTGCAAAAGATTATCACATAACCTTGGGACACAGCAATGGTCCTAAATATGAACCAGTTGCCAAACATCTGAATTTTGATCACATGAACATGGGGATATAGAAAGGTTGTAACCATGAAAAATGGTCATAATTCACTTTTTTCAGTGCTGTTGTAACTTTGAACAGTTGTAAGTCAAGGACTACCTGTAAAATCAACACCCTACCTTGCAACACATTAAAAAAGGGCAGGATTTTGGTCATGTGGTTCTTTTTTTTTTTTTTTTTTTTTGAACTCTAGTAATGGTGTAGGAAAAGCTTTGATGTAGGAGAAGAGCAGGCAGAGCCGTGGGGGCAGAATTAAATGCGTCATCAGTTTAGAATCCTTGTCTTGCCCAAGAAATCCAAATCCAGCCACTCACCCCCGCATTCCGTTGACCCTTATCTAGTGCCAATTTGGTGCTGACAGTTGAATCGATTCTTATGTATAGGCCTGAATAAGTCTTCTATGCTGCAACTTTATGAATGGTTCTGCTTCTTTGCACCTGACGCCATTTGCTTTGTCAGCCAATGGACCTCTGAAGGCAATTACATAGGCAAAATGCTGCAATAGCCATCATGAAGAAAAGCCAGCTTCACATGAGAAGAGATGGTCCTCAAAAGAGCTTGATTAAGCTGATTAAGACTTCAAAGTCTCCTTGATTAAAACCTGGATGTGAATTGGTTTATTAGCTTAAGTAACCGCCGAAGCAATGGAATCACGTGTTTTTAGCATTTTGCTCTGATCAAGATTTTACTGGCATTGTTCCGTACCAATTAATACTTCCAAGTTGTTCTTAAAGCTAGTCCACAGAGAATGTATTATAGTAGTCCCAATGGCAGCACAACAATACTTGTAAGACTATTGCCAAATCTGATCTACATTAATAAGTACCCTTCATGCACCGTTCAAAGTTGGGCAACAGCAACAGCAGGACTTGGCTATGTCTGGTCTAATGAAAATAAGAATTTGAAGAAGCTGTCAGCCAACTTACTTACAGCTGAGCATGCACATGCGATTGTTCATGCATGCATGCACAACTGCAGAGACTCATCTGGTCTTCAGACCTCCACTATGTATGCGTGCGATTGCAGCAGAAAATCCAGCTGGTCTTTGGAGCTCTCCTGCATATGCACACATGATTGCTCATGTGTGCATGAGTGCCTGTGTGCAGCATGTGTGCATTGCACATGCAAAAGCTGAATACACGCACAGATGGTGCAGTTGCACATGCACCAAATGTGGAGGAGCTGCACGCAAGTGTGGATGGCATGCGCAAAGTGCATACTTTTTGGCACTTGGTAAGTAAAAGATTCGCCACTACCGGTCTAGGTGGACATGATAGCAGTGTTCCAATATTTGAGGGGCTGCCACAAAGAAGAGGGGGTTAGCCTATTTTCCAAAGCACCAGAAGGCAGGATGGAAACTGAACAAAGAGGAGAAATTTCTTGACAGTAAGAAAAATTAATTTGTGGAACAACTTGCATTCAGAAGTTGTGGGTGCTCCAACACTCTGAAGCTTTTAAGAAATGACTGGACAACCTTTTGTCTAAAATGGTATATGGTCTTCTTCTTGAATAGTTCCCTTCCAACTCTGTTATTCTGTTCTGTTCAGTAAAAATTGGGCAACAGCAACCCTGACAATTATGTGGTATATGAACATTTGGATATGAGCGTGCTTAATGTAATCCAGGGTGTCACACTCGCGGCCCGCAGGCTGGATGTGTCACACACTGGCCACACCTGTCCCCAATTTAGCGAAAGGGGAATGATGACAATGTGATGTCGTGAGTTTGACACCCCTGATGTAATCCTATGCTTTTGTGTCTTTTGTCTTGCTTGAGGTCCAGCATGTTCTGGCAGATGTGGATAAAACACGTAAGGGTGCTTGGCTATATGGAATGTTTACAGTTCTGTGTCTACAGATCTGAAGCAGCACAGCAGGGTGACATCAAAGGCAAGAGAAAATAACAAAAACATGGTGCACATCCTCATTTGTCTCTCAATCCATGGAATCAATTCAACCTTTATGTGGAAGTGAAAGGATATACAGGGCAAGCCATTTTTGTGAAGGGGTGTGTGTGACTTTTTTTACCAGGTGTCCTGATAATTTTAATGATTGGTGGGATGGGAGATTTAATCAAAGCCCAGTGACCCTCTGTCTATTGCCTAGGCATCAAAGGTATCACAAAATTAGTGCTGACTTAAACTCTGGCTAATGGATTCATGATGGTTCTAGTTGAGTTCAACGAGACTCTGTCAGTAAAATTTGCTCTTAACTGTCAGTTTCTTCTACAGTATCAACTCTAATGGGTTCAGGTATAGGGAATGGAGTGAGATGAAAACTGCTGATTTATTCACAAGAGAATGAGAATGAGTAGAAAATATAGGAATGGTTTATTTCATTCTGGGGAGTTATGTTTAACATATCATAGCTTTATATTACACAGCAGGATTCAATGAACTGAAAGGGCAATAGAACCTCAGAAAAATATTGTTTTTTCACATTTATTTTAATGTAAAAATGTATCAGCAAAAACCACACAGTAGCCATTGCCATGAGTAGCTTGTCTTACATGTTAATGGACTAGGTATGGAAGTAGTATATTCATTTTTTAGTAGAATTGAGGCTAGTTTTCTCCATTTAGTCTAGTGGTTACACTGCCTGGCAATGTTGAGAGCTCTAGGGCTTTTAAAGATTAATATTCAATTGAATCTGCTGGGATCAATGGTTAAACAGTTAGAAAAGAGCCACGGGATACTGCTTTTATATATGATAATTGCAACGAGGTTATTGCATACATAAAGATGGAAAGATGGCCTTACAGTATCTACAATAGAGGAATGATTGGTGAAGATGACAGAACTTGTTGAAGTGGCCAAATTGATTTGTTTTATTAGAGAAAAAAATATTGTCTATCTCTTTATGAACTTTTTGCATAATCTCTTTATGGAAATCTCTTTATTATGGACTTTTTGCATAAAAAAGAAGAGGAATTTGTGATTTATGTTTTTGATGATTAGGCAGGAGAGACTATAGAAATAAGAAAGTCATGATATAACTCTAGTGAGAGAGGTTAAAATATAAATGTATTTATAACTGCTGTGAGTTCTTTATATCTTTTTAACAACTTTTTTCTATTTTCTTTGTTTTCTTTTTTAATTTCCTCTTTTCTTTTTCTTTTTTGCATTTTTAGCTTTTTCATTTGTTTCCCCCTTTCTCTTTTTCATTTCTCATTCTACTTTAGTTTGTATTAGTTCTCAGTATTGTTGTGAAATCATTCAATAAATTTATATACATTACATTAAAGATATATTAGTTATATTTATACATTTTGAGAGGTTTTGAAAGGGTACTTCTGAGTTTGGTTCATCCACTAATAAAAGAAAACCTGTATTGTGATGCTATCTTTATCTTGCATCCAAATGACTATCAGACTAAGGCAGTGGTGGAATTCAAAATTTCACTACCAGTTCTGTGGGCGTGGCTTGGTGGGTGTGGCTGGGGGGGTCATGTGACTGGGTGGGTAGTTTCTGTAAGCAGGGCAATAAAGATTAGGCTAGAAACAACACCAGAATGTTTCTTTCCTGCCTTCCTTACAGGATTAACCCTGTAAAGAGGAAAAACACAAAAGGAGATTTCTTCTAACAACCGGTTCTCTGAACTGCTTAGAAAATGTACTATTGGTTCTAGAGAACCTGCTAGAACCAGCAGCTGAATTTCACCTCTGGACTAAGGTCCTCTTTAATGCCTGGAAATTTTAATTGTCTTTTTGCAATATTAACATGAATGTGTTAATTGTGTTTTTCAAAGTGTGTCAAATTGTTCATCTTGAAACATGCATGCTGGGGAAGGTTCAGTGACACTGAGTTGGTTGTGCAGACCAGATGAAGACTCCCATATATTAAAAATGGTTCTCTGTGTTGTAAATTAATTCAATTGTTTCACATTAAATGAGTGTAATGAATTAATTTATAATAATTATGTTATCTTTGATATATAAATAGTAGGTTATTATGTTTGCTCATGTTTAAGAGATTTTCTGATTGGGATTAAACAATGATGATAAATTTTTGGTAATGTTTAATTGTTTTAAAAAGAGGGATTAGGGGGAATTTATTTAAATGGAAATGGAGATAGAAATATTTAAGCTGTTATTTCTGATAATTCTTACTGGACTTTTGTTGATTAATAAGGAGAGCTAAAATTTAGAAATGGGCTTATAGAAAATGCGGTGAAATATAGAATGAAGAAACATTTGGCTGTATTTTAAAAGACAGTGATAAATAATTGTTTTATTAATAGGGATGAAGAGGGATGTTTCATCTATTTTTTTCATTCATTCATTCTTTCATCTCTCTCTCTCTCTATCTCTCTCTCACACACACACTCCTGATGATGCTACTA
>JAEANM010009759.1:0-16181 GCA_017656035.1 Myanophis thanlyinensis
CTGAAGCCCGATTGGAGAGGATCCAGATATACAGCATCATCCAGATGCCGGGGAAGCTGCCGTGCCACCACGGTCTCTATAGGCAACTTTCCCCTTCTTATAGGTCTTAATATCTTTTCATCAAGGCTGGGCAGGAAGGACTTTTGAAAAGAAGTTTCCTCTGAAAGGAACAAGTTTTGTCTGAAAACTGTGCATTTGCAAGGAGGACGGCTATACAGCACTTATATAAATAAAACTGGATTAAAATTCTGCTTATTGAAACTTGGGCAGTGAGAATTTAGTGTTCCACAAAAGCTCTGCCAAATGTAAGAAGGAACTTCCCTAGGGAATCTAGAATCCTGGTCTATAGCAAAGTTACTCCTGATGGGAGGAAAGCAATTTTTTTTGAATGTGTGACAGTTAAATAATACAAGTACATCTAAATTAATTTAGTCCCAATTTTTGCAGAACCTTTCTTGCTTAATAAAGTTGTGTCCTATTTTAATTACATTGTTCTGTTTTCTCCTTCTTCAGAGAAGTGGGGTGGGGGATCAGATTTCTTCCCTTTCTTTGGAAGATAAATGTCTTACATAAAAAAATTGTAGACCTTTCATTTTCACCCCAACGTAATTAAGTTTATTAAAAGTTTCCTTATAATGCTCATAACCAAATAAATAACAGCACAAGAAATGGTCTGTAATTCTGGTCTTTTGAATTCATTTTATGCTAACAAATATGTATACTTTTTGAAAGCTTTATATTGTATATGATGAAATTTCACCTATCCCCAGGGATTTTTTCACACTTGTCATGGAGAAAAAAAACAATCATCTTTGTGAGACACATAACTTAATCTTATTTTTGTAAAGTTTCTAAATCTAATTAGTTTAAAATGATTACAGATTCGGGATATTTGAATATTTTCCTATGTTCATCCTTGCAAACCCCATTCATGTTTCCATCTTGCACAATAGCGATTAGAAAAACATTATATATAAATATCCATCCATTCCAACTTTATTATTTTCACAAATAACTCAAGGTGGAGAACATATCCAACATACTGTCCTCCTTCTATTCTCCCTAGTGCTGAGGAATAGAATCCAAGTATGGACATGTTTCCGTCTAGTAAATCTCGACTGAGCCAATCAACAAGAAATGCCTGCTACTGGCTTCCCCAGTTTTTTGGCTCAGGAGATTGGACATGATTTCTGGAGCTCCTTTCTCCTTTCTGCATGCTTGGATTCCTTAGAACTGTGGAGATTGCCAATAATTCCTGCATCCACTATATAACTTGCCAGATGGGGAGAGCTTGCTGCCTTGGTTTTCGTGCTCCCTATTGCTGCGCCCATGCATTCCCAGAGGGGAAAGGTACTGCGTCCAGCCTTCGGCCAATGATGCTAAGCACTTACCACCGTCCAATCGATCAGTGCCCTGGACAGGTAGAGTGGCGGCAGGCCTTTGGCTACACACCGCCAGGATGGCCAACAGGCATGACAGTGGCAGACCTTCAGTCAGATTGCCATGAAGACCTTTGCAAGTACGAGCATGCGGCAGGCCTTCAGTCTAATTATTGTGGCCGTTGCCTGAGCTTTGGAGCATGCAGCAGGCCTCCAGCCACATTGTTGTGTCTGTCAGTTCCAGATGATCTTTCAGGCCTCGCAGACACAGCATCCAGTCGGGTAAGCAATACCAGTCCTGGACTTAGAGGCCCAAAGCACTCCAGCGGAGATCCATTAGAGGGCTCACCCCACACAACAGGACTGCCTGCAGGTCTTCAGCCACAGTGGCCACCATTTTGCCCGCATAGTAATTTATTGCTAGACTGCCAGTATTTACCAATTTCAGGAGAGTACTCCACACTGGTATTATTCAGACAGAGATAACGGGAAAAAGGAAAAGAAAAAGGTGCTTCCTCTACAATGCAAGAGGTTTGACCACCGCTTCATCCCGTACCAGTGCAGAACAGCACCCAGGAATGATTCTGGTTCCAACCCTGCACAGAGACTGTACTTTAAGTGTCCGGACCATCCACAAAATCGCTATAAGGACAGGTACAGACCTCAACCTCAGGACAAACGGCCATTTAGAGGAGCAGAAGGTCGCTCCTTCTGTAGACCCAGATAAAACCAGATTTGGTGCTCCCATTGGGGGTAGACTAAGTCTATTTATCAACCAATGGGAGACTATGACCACGGATAGGTGAGTCATAAATACACTCAGACAAGGGTTATCTCTAGAGTTCACTTCAATCCACCTGAGATGTTTTGTAATCTGTTCCTTTTCACTTAACACAAACAAACGAAAATTAATTGGACAGGCGATCGAGCGCTTGTTGGCTATTCAGGCCATTGAACCTGTTCCACATTGGGAAATCGGAATGGGCTTTTATTCTATCCTATTCATTGTCCCCAAAGTCTTGGGGGGATGGCAAGTGATTCTAGACCTTAAAAGGTTGAATGTGCATATTAAATATCATCACTTCAAAATGCACTTGCTACACTCCATCTTGGAGACCACCAGGAAGAGCAACTTCCTGGCATCTATTGACCTGTCTGAAGCATACCTACATATACCCATCTGTGTCCCGCACAGGCGTTATCTTAGGTTCTGTTATGCCAGTAGGCATTTCCAATATAGGCCCCTACCCTTTGGCCTTTCCTTGGCCCCCAGAACCTTTACCAAGGTGTTGGTGGCATTAACCATGCACCTTAGAATGTTGCCCATTCTGTGTTACTTGAACGATATCTTTATCCCGTCTTCATCATCCCACCAAGCCATAAGTGACACTTGGGTAACACTATAGACTCTACAAGCATACGGCTTTTCAATTAACTAAGAAAAGAGTCACCTCAACCCAGGGACCCACCTTCAGCACCTGGGCGTGATCATCAATACTGTGTCCTGTCAGGTATCCCTGTCTCAAGAGTGACAACTTAAGATTCAGGCACTGGTTAGACAACTAACACTGGAGCTGAACGTCCCAGTAGCTTTCCTATCTCAAGTATCAGGACCCATGATATCATGCATTGGCATTGTGTCATGGGCAAGGTTACACACAAGACCCTTGCAGTGGTTCTTATTACCATTCCAGCAAGCTGACCACAGCAATGCTCAAACCAAGGTGCATATCTCGCATGAGGTGTTTCGCTCCTTAGACTGGTGGACATCATCTGTGATTTGTAAAGGCTCTACTTTCAAGGAGCTGGACCACATCATGATCACCACGAACATGAGTCTGTTTGGGTGGGGAGCATTCCTAAACATGCAGATGACTCAGGGATGCTGGTCCTTGTCAGACCTCCTCAACAACATAAATTGGCTTGAACTAAGAGGCATTCATCTAGAGCTTAGGACAATATGAGACCGCTAAGGCCCATATCAATTGGCAAGGGGGCACCCACCTGCAGTCTCTAATGAGGGAGGCTCAAAACTTATGTCTATGGGCAGAGACACACCTTTCCTCCCTCAAGGCTCAACATATTTCAGGCGTGACAAACATCCAGGCTGATTGGTTGAGTCGGACCACAGTGGATCATTCGGAGTGGCAGCTTCACCCTGATCTTTTTCAGGAGATAATTATGAGATTCAGTACTCTGGTGGTTGACCTATTTGCCTGCCCCCTGAACACCCAGTTAACTAGGTTCTTCAGCTGATGAACACAGGGGTCAGAGAATACAGATGCTCTATGAAGCACCTGGTCCCCTGGACTGTTATACACCTTTCCTCCTCTTCCCCTTATTCCAGGCATGATAACATGGATAATACAACTGGAGTCTCTATTCATGGTCTTTAACCCAAGTGCCTTAGGGAAATGGATGACATCTGTTATGATAGGCTGCTGGATTAGGACATGCATGCTACACTACAGCCTACCAAGTGCAACATCTGCAGATTCCAGAATGTCTGACAGCATCTCCACTAGGAGTGTGGCCACTACTGTGGCTTGGTCAGCACAGACGTCTATTGAGGACATTTGCAAGGCAGCTACTTGGTCTATACCTTATCCCTTCATAAGACATTATAGAATAGATGCATATGCCTCCTCTGACACTGCCTTTGGCAGACAAGCGCTGCAGCAAGTTCATGACGCTGAGCTATCGTAGGCTAGGATAGCCTTGTGTAAGTACCCACCCATAGGACTGCCAGCTTTGGTATGTCCCATGCTTGGATTCTATTCCTCAGCACTAGGGAGAAGGGGTGTTAGTCTTATCTTATTCAATTTTACTGTTGTGCATTGACAATAAAGGATTGAATTACCTGATACGCTGCTTCTCGTTGTGCTGAGAATAGAATCCAAACCCATCCCTTATACTTCCAGGGTATTTGCCTTTATTTAGGGGTATTAGACTCACCACGGTGGAGGAGATTACTATTTTTCAGGAGCTCCTGTGGTCAATCAACATCCTTCGCCGAAAAACTGGTGAAGCCAGCAACTGGCACTTCGTGTTGATTGGCTCAGTCCAGAGATCTACTAGACGGAGACATGCCCATGCTTGGATTCTATTCTCAGCACAAGAAGGAGCGTATCAGGTAAGACCAATGCCCCTTTTCCCTCAACAATAAACCCGTGAAGTGGGCTGAGCTGAGAGTGAGTGACTGGCCCAAAGTTACCCAGCTGGCTTTCATGGCTAAAGTAGATATTCTCTGTTGGCCCTTTCATGCAAGGATTCCTCAAGAAAAGTCAGGGATGTGTTTTTAGGGGCCAGATGAAGATCTTTTTTTTTAATTGCAGGGCTTTTTAATTCAAACAATTCTATTTTTTATCAGAATTGAAACATTGTGCTTATCACAACATCTTTAAGGTATAAATGTTGTTATGCATAAGATAGATTTTATACTATTGAATTGTAGCTATACAGTAACCCACTGGCCTAAATATTAGGTTATAAATATTATAGTTCAGAAGAACTTGGTGCAACTTTGAGGTAACTAAAATTGTATTTATGTGTGATCAGGGATTATTACAATTTTCTTTATTTCTCTGCTTCATTTAAAAGATCTCTAGATATATACATGCAACGACATACTCCTTGTGTGTCCAATCACACTGGGCCAATAAAGAATTCTATTCTATTCTATTCTATTCTATTCCTACTGCAATCAATACTTGAAGCAGATATTTTATTAACACCTTCTTCTATATTTTATTAACACCATCTTCTATTGCTTTTATTATTGATGTACCAGGCTGCTGACTGCCAAACAACTGACCAGTGCAACAGGGCCCCAACTCCACATTGATTCCAACTCTCCAGATAAACTCCTCGTCATCCTGCAATCATTTGCCTGCACCCCATTGTTGACTGCAATTTGCATGTACAAATCGATTTATTTCAGTTTAAGATGTGTTGGAACTTCCATGCTGGTGTAATTGCATTTCTGTTTTTAATGTTTTTGTATTAAGTCCCAAGGAGCCTCAAGATTTTGCGATGTTTAAATACACATGAAAAAAGATAAAGTAGGTTAGTCAATTGGTTAAAAAACTAATTTGAAAGGATAGAATCCCTCTTAGCTAGACACATGTACGTGTTTCCGGTGGATATCTAGAGCCTAAAGAACTTTTTTTAAGAATCTGCCTGGATATTTCTGCTTACTATGGGTAGTTCCCCACTTACAACCATTCAAAGTTGCAAATGGCACTGAAAAACCTATGACTGTTTTTCACACTTACAACCATAGCAGCATCCCCATGGTCACAGGATCAAAAGTCAGATGCTTGGCAGCTGGCATATATTTATGATGGTTGCAGTATCTTGGGATCATGAGATCACCTTTTGCGATCTTCTGACAAGCAAAATCAATGGGGAAGCCAGATTCACTTAACAACTGTGTCAAGAAAGGCCGTAAAATGGGGCAAAACTCGTATCACAACATCTTGCTTAGCAATGGAAATTTTGAGCTCATAAATCAAGGATTACCAATAGATGGCAATACATGCACTGGCTAACTCACTAAAGTTATATGTAACACAACTGCATGTTACTATGTGGGTTCCTTTTTGAACATACTTTCTCTGAGGGTAGAAAATGCTTCTGCATGTTTATATTAGGAAGGATTTAGTCAGGAGCCTGTTGGAAGAAAATGACTGCCTGGAGGAGACAGATCAGGTCTACCCCAGTCCTTTTGGTATATCTTCTTCTCAGTTCTGATTACTGAAGCTTTCAGGAACGTTAATACTATTCAACTTTCAATTTCCAAAATAAAGATGTTACTTTGATTGATAATGATGGCTGCTAGATTGAGGGGCAGCATATATTAGAAGAGGATAATGCACTAGTCTGATTGTGAAACTTATTTTTGAAGTATTTGCCTTTGGACAAATGCATTTTAATAAAAAAAAAATACAGTCCACATGATTTCTTTTTCCTTACAAACTTTATTTTTTTAACCGTTAAACTTTTGCTTGTATCCAGTCAGATTACTTTCCTTCATCATCTGTTTTAATTAGCTGGTTTTTATTGCTTTGCATGTTTATATTGCTGTGAAGCTGTATTTTTATGATTGCTGGAAAATGTCCTAAAAGCCAAAGGGTTTAGGTTTTCTAATCCAAGGGTAAGAAAAGGGAGATCCAACTTCAAAAATTCCCCCCTTTCAATTACTGCAGAAATTTCAGTAGTGTGCATCATTTAAATGCCGTTTCTGTTAAAAACATGATCTTATGTGAGCATATCAGGAAGGAATCCAGAGAAGGAATGGAAAAATGTAGCCCTTTCCTTTCTACCTGGTACAGGTTATTTAATATTGCTAAATTGTTACATAAATATGCTCCCAGATTCCTGATATTTTTTTTCATTTTCAGTGTAACCTATAGTCAGAGTATTCCCTTAGCTGTCTCCAATCCAAGTACCGTACTAATTCAGTCTAAACTTATTTTAGTCTCTGAAACTTATTTTAGTCTCTTATTTTAGTCTCTGAACTCAGCCAGGCACTAAATTATTAGGAAAAAAAAGTTCTTGCTGAGCAATGCACAATCAATTTAATATTTATTACTAATTACTGATATCTCTTAGCCATCCTGTTCTATAAGAGGCTCTAAATCCTCCAAAATATATGGCTCTATACTTAATATGTACTAGAAACTCTTCCTTGTAGGTAAGTAGTGAGTCAGGCTATGTCTATATTTGGGTCATGCTTGATTCATATGCTTTGCTCAAAATTATTTTCCATGTTGACTAATGCTAACTATCCATTTTAATGTTCCACTCTGTATTACTTTAAAAAATGCATTTGTGTTCTTTGAAGCTGATGATAGTGACTTATCACACAGTAGTGCAATCTGCATCCTAAAATTATTATGTGCAATCTCTGATTTGGTTTCTTATTGCTAAGTAAAGATTTAAACGGAACCTGTCTCAAATTTTTGGTGGGAACAAAGTAGGATCTTCACAAAATGAACTTTGCTGAATCACAGATGGGCAACAGTGAATAACCTGAGATAAGATTTTAGTGGGAAAGCTGCTTCAAGATGGAGCATACATTTAGAAAACCAAAAAAAGGAGATATTGGGGTAGCCGACTTTTTAGCAAAAGTACACCTATATTAGGAGTACTTCAGTTTAAAAAAAACTATGTTTATGGGTACTGGGTAGTATATTGTGTATATTAAGAAAAGTTATGAATGTTAAGGAACATGATTTTCCAATCTCTTTCAAAATCATTTCTAAATAGTTATTATAGAATAGAATAATTTAGCATATTCCTAAAAAACTGAGATAGAGCAAATTAAGACTGATTTATACATTCTTACAGAAAGATACTGCACAACCACTGGAGAAAACGAGCATTATCATTTGAAAATGTCTATTTAACATCTTTGCCATAGATCTCATAATTTAACAGTTGTATGCTAGCACAATTTTTTAAAAATAGAGATTTTAAGTGAATCCACAGGAACCTACCACCACTATGCCAAGAATTATAATTGGTCACCTATTTTTTTTCCCCTAGCATGCTGATACACAAACAGAATTATACACATAGTGTGGCTGGCAGCATTCAGCTTATTATCTTGTGGCCTTTCTAAAAACAGCTTGAGGTCAAGACTTTTCTGAGCCTTGCAGAACCTCCCCGTGAAGCCTCTAAAAGCGATGCCATTTCACAAAAAGACTGGTTGACAAAGTTGTTAGCAGGGGTCTTTACTACAGGGGGACCTTGTGACAATAGGGATTTTAAAAAAAGTCTCAATGACTAAGGTGGTAAGAGATAATACTGCTGACCTATATTCACAATCATTCTCATGATAGGGGCATTAGCACTGGAATATTCATCAAGAACAAAATAAGAAGCAGCCGCCGCCCTTAAAAGGGGTAATTCAGAAAATCACCAAAAATTCACCCTTATGCAATTAATAATATAATAGCTGTAGTTGGAATACAATAGAAATAACTGTTGTAGCAGTAGTAGTAGTAGCAGCAATAATTGTAAGAGGAGGAGGAGCAACAGCAATAACCGGACATGCATCTACAAGGAAAGAGGGAAGATTTTCCAGACTGTGTGCATTGAATCTGACCCAGATAACATACCAACTTTCTTCAGTTGCTTACATAGTAAGGGGAGCGCAAGAAAGGATGCTTTCCCTATACTCTAAAATGTAATTCTGGAAATGATCAGTGGAGGTCCAGACCCTGTCTGACATTGTTTTGAGGCTTCTCCTACCTCTGACTTGCCAAAACCAGAAGAAGATCAAGCATTCTTGTTTTTGGTGAGCTCTGAGGGTGGAGGTCTCAGTTTTCTCCAGCAGTGTTCAACAAAGCCAGAAAATGGGTAGCTGTTATGCTGGACAAGCAACCATGCTAGTTAGAGAAGTAGCTTAGGGGAGTGGGGAGTGAGCATTGGAGGGACACACATCATCCAAAGGTTTTCATATCCTTGAAGACAACAGTGTCCATTTAGAGAGGCCATTTGTTACAGCCCAAGTGTTTTAATAGAGTTCTTTATCATGGATAGACACCGATGGTGACTTGAACCTGAATCTCTCCAGTCAACATTCAACCCATAGCAGACATTCTTATGCAGACACACAATGGTCACATAGAATAACACACACATACATACTCCCACATTGTTGCTATGGGAGAAAAAAGAATATTTTGTGCATATCCTGGTTTGTGGCACTCATACAAAACGGGAAACTATGATTTGCTGTCATTTAGACTTATCAGTTCTCTTGTACTTGCAAACAAAGTGACGAGCAATCATGTTTTGGGATTATTTCTGAACTGTGATGAAGCAGGTGGCATGTACATATGGGATGATACATACATTAAAAGCAAGTGAGCTGCATGCTTCGTTTGGCTTACCTCATCTGAGCCAGATCCAAAGATCAGCAGGTCAAAAGGTATTGCAGCAACCATGTCAATTAGGAACCAGCCTTTGAAGTAGTGAATTGCTATTCTCGCCGGGTCACTTACCACTTCTTCATTCTGGTTGACATATGTCGTTCGGAAGTTTATGAGAATGTCAATGATAAACATAATATCCACAATTAAGTCTACCATGTTCAAGGGGTTGCAGGAATAGCCACACACCCGCCTCTTCTGTTCTTCGCTGTCGTTGAGAAGGAAGGCTGCCGAGTAAGGGGTGAAGATGGCAGTGTAGATCACAAGCAGTAAAATCAGCCAGTCCCAGACTGCTTTGAAAGGACTGTAGTGCAATATTGTAAACTTGTTGATGCGCGGCGTTTGGAGCTTATATTCTGGCAGTACATCAGCTCCCAAAGATAGGACCTTGGGAAGTTAAAAACAAAAACAACCAAACCATCCAGTGAGTAAAGTAGATATGGAACAAACAAACAATCAATAAATACAACTATTTCTGAACAAGTTTTCTGAAAAGGCAATGCAAGATAATTGTGCTGACTTTAGAATGGGCAATGTGATTTTTAAATTATTATTATGTTACTAGTATCTATATGAGAGAGACACATCACTAAGATTCTTGAGGCTTGAAAGTAAATGAGAATTACTAGGAAAGGACAAAAAAATTATCTACAACGCTGTATAACTCGCCTGCTATCTAAAACTCAACAACTGCTTATTCCCTGTTCCTCAGAATCATTTCTTTTCTTTTCTTTTCTTTTTTGGAACAATTTACATTAAATTTATTTTGAATATTTTTATTAATTTTTAAAAGTATTTAACCACACCATGACATATGTGCCTTATAACTATTTACAATCCTTATCTTACATATTTATGATCTATCTATCTGAATAGTTTATTCCAAACCACATAATATTGTTTCTCTTCCTTTCCTTTCATTTCAGCGTTAATCTGTCCATCTCAGTGTACTCAAAAAATTTACCTATGACCATCTCCATAGGTGGACTATCCTATTGTTTCCAATTTTGCGCATATACAATTCTTGCAGCTGTTACGATATGTATAATTAAGCATTTCTGAAGTGATAGATGGATAATGAACCTAAGCCAGAGATGACTCCTGGAAACAGCCAAAAGCCAGTTTGTGCTCAAAAAGTATCTTCTCATGTCAGCTGCCCTAGTTGCTTTCCCAATGCTAACTCCCAATTCCCTTGAGAAACAAATAGGCTCCTCTTGATTACATATTCCAATTGCCATCCCTTTTCTCTGAAATATTAAACAATAGCTTCTTCATCTGTCCATGTGTGAGTTCTGTGGCTCACTTGCAAAGTAGCTGTAGAAATGGAGACAGTTGTATGGCAGATGTTTGACGGGATAATTGTGGATATCTGGGGTGGAACAAGCCTGGTGTGTGAGATGTTGGGAAAAGGACCAATCAGTACGGTCCCACTTCCTGTTCACAGTTGATTCAATGGCTTGGTCTACACATAGCACTAATAATATTTTGTTGTGGCATATTGAGTGACCAGAATGGCTGGGTTCATAAACTATATACTATGCTATAATGAATAGCTACTTTCACACCTTACACCATGATGCAAACTGCACGATCCTTATCATTATATGTAAGCCAGGCCAAAACGTGGTGCATTTTATAAATAGATAAACTAGACCAGCACGAGCCATTTTAATATCGAGGTGAGGACAAGACAGTATTCCTCTTCAGGGTCAAAGCTTTCGGATGCCTCCCTCCTCCAGACTACCCTGCCTTTGAGGGGAAGCAGGCCTGTTTAGAAGCCAGGGCTCAGCAACACAAGCTGGGAGGAACAAGAAGCCCATGGCAATCATAGCATGAGTATTATGAACTCCCAGAACTGCAAGAACGACCATTAGAGAATTAGATTGCACTGTATCTCTGCCATCTAGTGGTCACTCTCAGTACATTCCATTTGTGAGGCTGGCCTCCTTCCCACCTTCAGCCTTTACCCAAACGCCTAGGTTCATCTTTGGATCCTCCGCCAGAATTACAACAAATCATAACCAGAACTTTTTTTTTTTTTTTAAATGGAAAAACCAGCTGTGTGCCTGCAGAGTGAATGGTGGCCACCCCTCCAGCCTCAATTATATTTAGGCCACTTACCCCGTTCCATATACAGAAACGGACTATAGGAACTCAGAATTATTGAGCTGGATGGGGTTCTTTAGAGCAGGGGTCTCCAAGCTTGGCAACTTTAAGACTTGTGGACTTCAACTCCCAGAATTCCTCAGGCAGCTTTGAATTCTGGGAGTTGAAGTCCACAAGTCTTAAAGTTGGAGACCCCTGCTTTAGAATCCTCTGATCCCTTGAATCAAAAGAATCAGTTCTAGCAGAAGAATCTATTTTTCTTTTTGAGGCAGGGGAGGGTCCATTGCTTTGAATGGTTGCTAAGCAACCAGTCGCAAGTCAAGGATTACCTGTGTTTTATGTATATATCATAAATAAAAGTCTCATGTTCAGGTGTTTTCAAAAGAAGGCTCCAAAGACTCATTTTCTTTTGCTTATCTTTAAATGATAGCACCTTAGATAATTGCTTTTACATGCTTTTAAAAAAAATTCTATATTTAAGTAATCTTTTTTTCAAAATTATTCAATTTATGATGTGTTTGTTGGGAAATTATGATCAGGGTACCTAAATGCCATGAATAAATTTTATTAAAAGCAGATTTTACAAAGTTTTTTTAAAAAATTAAAGAAGCATAGAAGAAATAGAAAAAGATCATAAAAGCGCCAAAGGAAATAAAAGAGGAAAGAATAATAAAAAGCAGGAAATAGAAAGGTAACTAAAGAAGTGACTTTTGATCTTTTCAGCAGTTTCAAACATAGTTAGCGTATTGTAGCTACCTTCTTCCTATAAACTTTTAAAATCAATAAATCCCAAAATCAGCAATTCTATGTTGTCTATTTTCAGCAAAAATGTCTATAAAGGGAGTCAGTGTACCTAAATATTAGAAGGCTACAAGCATTGAGAGTAGCGAAGGGTAGCTACCCATTATAGGAAAAAACTAGAGAAAATGCACCAGTAAAAACAAAAGAACCTAAACCGATACATTTATATCACATGTGCTCATTTGAAAAGTTTAATTAAAAACAATACAAAGTAATAGGTAATAATGTAATTACCTGATAATAGGTTAGATTGTATTGACCTTCCCACTTTGACACTGTTTTGCAAGGCCATGAAGACCTAGTTTTACCAACAGACCTGGACTCTAGAGTGGGATGGAGTCCATCAAGTGGCCTATTCTTATCACTAGGGAGTGGGGTTATTGTTTTTATTGTTTGTATTTTCTTTTTCCCCCCCTCTCTTAATCCCTTGTATTGGGGTGGAGTTGGGGCAACTGAATGGAGCTGAGCATTTACTGGCTGGATGCCCTTCCTGATGCCTATGTGGAGTTCGCAGTAGACAATAACTCAGAGAAATATCTGTCGCTATCTAGAAACAAACTTATGGCCTCCTGATTGTAAGGCAAGATCTCCACCTCTAGGGCATCATCTTGCTTGTTTTTATATTTTGTATATTGGGTTTTTATTTTTGTAAGATGCCTAGAGACAGAAATTGTGGCCACGTAAATTTACTCAAATAAATAATAGGATTATTTAATAAAATTAGGTGAGCTTTGTACCTGCCCAATCTGCTGTAGCTTCAAGATCTTTACACAGCATTCTTCTCCCTTCTGGTGTCATAAAGGCCTTGCTCTGGGCAGCAGGACTTGAAAGAAGGGCTTTTGATGTGTGTGGGTTAAGTTCAAATAAAGAAACTCTTTTTTGAAACTTTAAAGCACTCACATCCTTGCAAAGGACAGACTTTGCTGCAATAAGTTGATGTTTTGTTGTGGAATGATGTGGAATTAGGCTACTGACAATAACACCCAACCTTGCTTGAGGGCCCACAAGAAATCTCTCTTTAGGTCAGAAGTAGGAAGGCTTCTGAAAGTTGCAGGCTGATGCTGGGTAAACTAAGAGTTGCAGCAGGTAGGCTGATGTTGCAAAATGGAAAGACCTTTCCATGGATAGACCAGGCTTTTCTCTCTTCCCCCCCCCCTCCCTTGATTTTCTTAGGAGATCTTTTTTATACATTGTGTTAAACCTGTTTTATTGCTTACAGTCTACTTTTAATATTTTAGTCTCTTCAAAATCTACTAGTTTTCAGCCACTGTGATCATATCTGGCTTTTTACAGAAAGGTACTAAAGGTACTTTCAGCTTCAGAATGGGTTTTGTAGAATTGGAGGGGAAAAATGCCACACAATGACTTTAAATATATATTATTTAAGCTGAAAAGCAGGTTGATCTTCTGCTGTCATTTTTGTTAAAGGTGAAGACTCCTTTGAATTGAACTCAACTCCTGGTGATTTTCATTTCTTGGCCACAATACAGAAGTTTTTCAATTGCCGCCTTTTGAAATGTTTTTGTGATTTTTCAGTCTAGCCTGATTCATTTTTAGATTCCATCCAAGCAGTAACCAAGCACAACGTTGGTTGGCTTTTAAGCACAGGTAGAGCTACTTGCTGCTGCCTCATGCTGACCTTACCATTTTCATTAGTACCTGTTTTCTTTGGATCATCTGATTGTCTTACACAAATCAAGAGAAGCCATAATTATTTTCTACTTTGCCTCCACTAAAATCATCAAGACTCCTCAGCCAGGCCAATTTTTTTTTTATTATTTTTCTGTCAAAAGAACATGATTAATAGCTGCACTCACTCTGTCTCCTACAGGAAAGCCTGATGTTCAAATTCAATTGCTAAATGTATAACAAATTGAGGTGCATAAGTGAAAATTAAGCTAGCAGTTACCTCTACCCTGCCCAGTGATTGAGGGAGGGGATAATTTTAAGATTATATTAACTTTCAGAAGAACAATTAAGAAAATAATTTCAATCTATATTGTACTTAACTTGAACTCCAGCTTCCGAAAGCATTGCTTACATAAACTAAGGCAGAATATAACCACATTTTTCAATCAAAGCAGTTCATATATTTCATCTCTCGACCTAACCACAAATCAAGGTTGTGATATATCAAACAGCAAAATGAATTGATTTGTATACATTAAGTGAACAGTCTTTAGTTACTTCAGAGAAGACACAGTAGTAGTCCAAAGATGACACATTCTGATCAATCTAACTAAGTGCACACATCCTTTTTTCCCCATCTTCCTTGCCACATGGGACTCAATGAATAATACCGTCAGGCATTAAGAATCAGGACCATTCATAAAGTTGAAGCACAGATGATTTATTAGTCAACTAAGAGCACTAAATTGGCACTAGATAAGAGTCAATTGAATTTGCAGGAGGCTGGACTTGGATCTCTTGTGGCAATGCAAGGAATCCAAACTGATGACCTGTTTAAATCTTCCCCCTCCCCCCCCAGCTGTACCTGCTCTTTTACAAATGCCTGTTTTTATCCCCTGGGACTCTGGGCATGTTCCTTAAGTTCAGTGTATACGAATTCTAAGATGTTGTCTTGGAACGGATAATCATTGCTTTAGTTTAGATTACTTTTTCTTTTTTTTCTTTTGCTAGTTTACTAGTTACATAGGCCCAAGCAGCTAACAGTAGAGAGGCCCGCTCTTGATTCTAATTACATTATGAATTCCTGTTCTACTGGATGTTTGTGGAAGGTATTAAAAGCATTATTTAAAAAGTTTATTCAAATGTAGGACTGAGTTCCAGTATTATTAGAGATAATGATACTATTATAATCTCTGGGATCTCCAACACCCTTAATGTGAATCTTATTATCTCAATATAAAAAAAAAGTTCAAAGAAATCTCACATTAGTATTTTTGGAAGAGAGTAAACAGCCTGTCAATAGCACTGTACTCTTTAAATCAAATTCCTTTGGGTCAAGAAAGAGTAGGACATAAACTGCTACTCCAGAATTTATTACATTCTCAGTAGTGGAGTTAATTAGCCTTTTGGGGGTGGGGTGGGGGGAGGGGATGAGGTTGGGGAGCAATGGCAAAGCTGTAGGAGAAAAGACTCTCATTATTGATCAGGTAATGTCCTCAGCTTCCCAATTAAACTTCTATTTTCTACAGAAACGGCATTTAAGGTTTTCTCTGTAATTGCATGGGGCTAAGCTTTCAAATTGGAGCACTGAGTAAAGGGAAATGATGTGAAGCCACGACATGCGGTGTGTTCTCCCAACATGCTTTGCTTGGAGAGCAGGGAGGCTGCCCCAGATCTCTGGAACAGTCTTTTCATGGAGAGGTCATATGCATTACTGGGGGGGGGGGGGGGGGGCTTTTATTTAGTTAGCTAGTTTGTTAAACTTCCACAGCTATCAGATTAAAAAAAGACTCAAGGAGGACTTAGATGAAAATTCGGTGAAAACACCAGACTGCAAAATTTTACCACATGATGGGGACATTCGTAAAATTCTGGTTTTAGTCATCCCTCAGCACAATCTTCTTGCCTGCTTGAAAGGCAAGTTTTCAGTGGCTTTCTAAAATGGAATAGGGATAGGACTTTTAATAGCTACGATGGAAGTATCCATCATATTTATCACCTAAATTCTTATTTATCTGACTCCTCTTGGTTCCTATGCATGCTGTAAGTTTAAATATTTATGCCCAGAGAATGAAATGGGAGGATTACTGATCATGCTCCTGGCAGTTAACTTTTGGCGACCTCTTAGAAATATAGCATAGTAGTCTTCCGGTTTGGCTTCTTCGCAGGCAGGTCGGAATCCGCGATCGTCCGCGGTTTTGATCTGTGCTCTCTTGCTGGAGCTCCTTGACCCTCCCCGTAGAGGAGGTAAGAGGAGGTGAAGAGGGGAACTGCCAGAGTCAGGGGGAGATACCGCAAATCTTTTCCCTTATCTGGCTTAAATTCC